>CABEEJ010001499.1:0-26477 GCA_901482245.1 Timema douglasi
TGTCTTGTCAGAGGTGAAGGAAGGGTTTGGTAATCAGATAAATCTTTGCCGGGACCGAGGATTGAACCCCGGCCGCCAGCGCAGAAATCTGACACCTTACCCCTAGACTGCCAGGTCACCAACCAAAATTTAAAAATATACAGTACGTAATTGCTCTAAATCAATAAAGATTTTTTTTTAATACACTTTACCAATACTTTCTCAAAAATATATTAGGAAAACATAGATAAATAAACTTTGTGTATTTCGTTGAGATTCAAACTACAGCCTCTATATTAAGAGTCCAAATGACCAAAAATAAAACAAATTCTCATCATGTTGAAAACGTCTATTAAGATACACACAACTGGTTTGCAGGTGTCTATTCACAGCATTAAACTATGTTATTAATACTAATCGTCAAAGGAACATTATTACAATTATTTATGTCATAAATTACTTATTTAATTAAAGAAATGTTTATTATTTTATCAAAGCTCATACAAAGTATGTTAAACAATTTTTACTCACGTGTAACAACTGCTTTGTTATTTGAAATGAGGACCAATTTGGTAAGTTAAAGATAAACGAAACATCTCCCAGTATTTAAAACGTGATGAAAATCTTTTATTCATTCAACGTTTTCACAGTTAATTCACACTCATTTCTCAATGTCAAAAAAAAAAATGGCTGATAAAAGTCTTACCAAATACCATGTTAATAATCTAAAACACATTCACAGGGTTGGTAATAAAAAGACTAAAAAAAACGAGAGAGGGTAAAACCTACTCTGGTTAATTTATGAGGTGTCTCATTATTAAATTTACTACTCAACCTCATCCCTTTCTTTTTTTCACATATCTACGTAAACCACTGAAGCCCGAATGCGTACCGCAAATGATATCTCATATTTGCATGCAAATTTCTCTCCCCAAAAGGTTTTTTATTACTCAAAAAGTTATATTTAATATTTTGTATCAACTTTTAGTTTTGCGGGGGAAAAAAAAAGTTTTGATAATTGTTTTTGTTTGGGAATTTCACCAAACCTTTTTACCTAATTTCACATACAAAAGCGAGCTTTTTTCAGTTAAATTTATTTAACTGTAGTGGTCCTATAAATTTAGAGAACAAATTTAAAATAACTGATACGTGTAGCAATTAGTGAAATAATTAACAATTTACATAAAAGTGTTTAGTTTAGAGTGCTTTAATTAACAATAATATGTTGCCTAGTTATAACTGTTTGTAAAGGAAGCAAACGTTTATTATCACCAAGTCTTACTTCCCATTCAATCTGTACGCACATGTACTAATGACGCTACTGTGTTAGAGGTGAGGAAGGCTGAACTCAAAAGAAGTTTATCCACATACGCGTGGAGGGAGATTGGAAAACAATATAGAAAAAAAAATCAGTAATCCTACCAGGATTCGAACACAACTCTCCCCTTTATCAGCTGTATAGTCTATTGCGAGAATGATACCTAATACCTAGAGTAGACAACCTTATAACCAATCGCCACAAGTGGCGAATCGGGCATGAAAATGTGGCGAATTTGAGTTTTCCAAATCTCACATTAAATGAATCTTACTCGCCTTAAGAGGTCGGATGGTCTTAGTTGCTACTCTTGCACTGTACTAGACTGCTTATAAAGAGAGATTGAGGTTCAAATCTCGGTGTGGTGTCCTGAGGTTGATTTTCCAAAATGGTTTTCCACTCTACTGCCACGCAAGTGGGGGTACACTTGCTACAAATAATATTTCTCATCCCTAAAACAATTTGCATAATTAGTACGTAAACGTTTAACCTGAACATGGAGTTAGCTATACGTGGTGCTAAGAGGAGTAATAATAATTTAGGCTCGATGTAGCGGCCTTGAAACTTCATATCTAGCTTTCTCAACAGAAAACTACAGTATCGGAGTCTTTTAATGGCCATTTCACCTCTTTCAAAATATTTTTAATATCAATTAAGATATTTTGTTGCTTTTTAGTACAATTTGAAGAATTGATCACGGATAATTGGTGAATATGATGTAACCTGTAATTAGAGATATGAAACGGAAAATTTTCCTAAACTTTTTCTGGAAAATTTTCCAAAAGGGAAATTTTTTCATTATTATTTCTATAAAATATTTTCAAATGATTAAATTGAACTAGATATCCCAAATATCAACGTTTATAGTTAAGATTAATTTCTCTCAAGAGTGGTAAAACCAGAAACAGCTTCAAACGAGTTCCAATAACAGCTACTAGTTATTACAAATATGTATTGATTACAGCGCTTAGTGGCTGAACGTGTCACTCAGGTTGCGGTCCCACATCTATTTACTAGTTGCTTATCGACACTTTACTTTATCATTATTGTTACTATTATTAATACCGTTTATTTTTACCAATTCGGTTTGTACGCGCCCACGCTAATGTGTAATGGTAGGGTGATTGTGAGATGAAATGAAGGACCTACAGTTTAACGTGGGATCCGAACCCCGGCGGAGGCCTGGCATTCCCAACATTCACAAGATGTCTTGTCAGAGGTGAAGGAAGGGTTTGTGCCGGGACCTAGGATTGAACCCCAGACCTCCAAAACAGAAGTCTGACACCTTACCCACTAGACCACCAGGCCGTTATCTTTGTTTTATCATCAATATTTTAACTAAAATTATTTTACGTTTGACCCAACATTTGTCTCCCTTCCTGTCCTTCGTGCTTCCTATATACCCCTCCTTCACCACCATTCCCCCTCCTCCCTTCTTATATATCCCACTCGTCTCTTAATACACCATATTTTGAAGTATAATATGTTCTAGGTGCCATCCCTACAATTTAACCCCTCCACTGCAAGCCATCACTGCAGAAAAATTTCAGTATCAAAATTTACTGGTGAAATTTTCATCTCTACCTAAAAATAGAGTATTATAAGAATCAAAAACAGATCATTCCAATCCAAAGAAAACACAGAGAATCTCGTTTGATAAGATTATATTTAATCTCAACAATCTCCTTTTATCTCAAATAACATGGTCAATTTGTATAAAGTACCATACTGTATCCATTCACGTTGACAGTTCTTAAAACCAAATTATAAATTATTCAAACAAATTAAATATGTAAATAAATCTCTTATATTAAAGCGAGTTCGAAAAGTAGGCTGGAATTTAACACGATGATAATATTTTTTTTAATAAATAAAAGATTAATTTATAATATTCGTTTGGTTTAATTTTCTACACACAGTAATATCAAAAGTTTTTTTTGTACATATGCTATGGGTTTTGAATAATTTCAAAATTACTTTTTCAATTTATTTACCCTTCCTTCACCTCTGACAAGACATCTTGTGAATGTGGGGAATGCCAGGCCTCCACCGTGGTTCTGATTCCACGTTAAACTGTAAGGTCCTTCATTTCATCTCACAATCACCCTACCATTACACATTAGCGTGAGTGCGTATAACCCGAACTGGTAGTAAGACGCAGTACTAATAATAATAATAATAATAATAATTCAATTTATTTCAGTTCAAATGCCGCTAAACTCGGGAAATAAATTCCAAATAATGTTAAGATTACTGTGCACGAGAAATTAAATTAATCGTGTGTCTATTGATGACATTATATTTAACTGGTATAAAAATCTTTATTGTAAAAATTTCAAATATATTTTCCTTAATTCATGATCCTTGCCACCCTCACCTTAAGAGCCTATCTTATGTTTATTTAACCGGAATATAAGATTACGATACGACTCTAAACAACAACACCTATCAAATTGTGGTTTTATAAATCCACCTTACAACAGGGGAATAGCGATCATCTTAGTAGATTTTATGAATTTTTAAATATTTTTTTATGGTAAAACGTATTTACTAGTCTCAAGTTCATTATTTTTTTAAATAAGATATATTAATTAAGCCGCATCATGATATGACGAAAGGTCCGCGCTGTATTACGTACTTAGGTTAAGAGTTATCCTGTTACAAAGACGGACTTTTAAGGTGTGAATGTAGGGGAGGTAAGAAAAGGTCAGTGTTTTTTCTGTTTTTATAACAAAACTTTTTTTTTGCTAAAGAAAATATTTCTCCACTAGAAGCATAGAGTATAATTTTCTTCACATGGTGATATCAACAGTTGTTGAATATCCTGCATGATGAGCATAGCAGCATTAGATGAGAAACTTTTTAAATGAATAGGAAAAGTTGTCATTAATTTACAGGACACCCTTGACAGATATTCAAAAACTGTTGATATCACCGTGGGAAGAAAATTAAACTCTATGTTTGTACTCGAGAAATATTTTATTTATTTAGAAGCAAAATAAAGTTTTGATATAAAAACTGAAAAAACACTGGTCTTATCTGGTGTCCCCTACAATTAATTCCACCTTAAGAAATTGTCCCGGACACAACGAGTGGGGTAAGTAAGACACAACTATATGAAAGTAGCTTAGACATAATTTGTTTAAAGCCGTGAAACAAAGAAGATGAAATCTAGCTCCTCTATTCTATAATCCATTCAGACGGGTGACGTTTGAGTATATGGCAGTGTTCGAGACCGTTCTCGTGACGGTCAAGCCTTTAACTCACTCTAAAGACTAATTTTGATAGAAAAAGGCCTTTTAGAAAATAAGAAAATAATTTTTTGTCAAACTTGGTAGCATTTCAATATATTTTTAGTGTTATTTTATAGGTATATATAATACCGATATCAAAATTTACGGTTGTTGATCACATAACTTGACATATTAATACGTGAAATTACATCTATTAGCTCCTCGGTCCCGGAACGGATTTATCTGATTACCAAACCCTTCCTTCACCTCTGACAAGACATCTTGTGAATGTGGGGAATGCCAGGCCTCCACCGTGGTTCGGATTACACGTTAAACTGTAGGTCCTCCATTTCATCTCACAATCACCCTACCATTACACATTAGCGTAAGTGCGTATAACCCTAACGGGTATTAAGACGCGGTGTTAATAGTAATAATAATAATAATAATTTAGCTCTCACAGGGTCCTTTATATGAAAATTAGACTGTAGTTTTCCGTGCAAACAAGATAAAGGGACCTATGTTGAAAATGACGCCTTAGCGGTCGATGAGAGGGATTTACTTGTTGACGCACAAACTTTACCTAAAGTGAGCTCAGGATTAAGTTTGCTCTCGTTAAAAGAGGCCCAAAGACTAAAAGGTTTTTTGGAATGGTGATTGAATGAAAACAACGTCATCAGTTTTCCGGGTCATATTCAGTGGACGTCCAATTTTATCAACAACGTGTTTGATTAGGAAAAAAAAATCCAATCTCTTTTAAAATGTATTTTTTAACTAAAATGTTTTAATAGTTCGCTCGGCCATCCTGAAATTTGAAAAAAAAAATGTATTTTTTTAACATCACATTCTACTATCCGATCAGGTTATAAAAACACGTATATTTTTTTTAGCATCACATCTTCCTACCTGCATTTTCATGGAGGGAGAGTGGAAAACCATGTTGTAAAACCATTCTCAGTATACCCTACAGGGATTCGAATTCCAATCTTTCCGTTGGTTCAGTCTATTACGAGAGTGATGCCTTAAACTATTGGTTAATATTTTTTTTGTATCATGAACCCTTTTGAAAATCCGACCAAAGCCACGGACCCCTCTCCATAAAAATGCACGTAAATACTCTCACATTAAATTTTGCATAATATATATATATATATATAGGTAATTGATCAAAATCAAATCTGCATAATATAAAAACAATATTTACAACAAATTATATCTCACTCTTTCAATATTTTTTTACGAAAATTAATGGTCACTTCTTGAAGAAAGGGGAAATCGATCCAAATTGTGTGACTAAAAAGTGAAATTTAATTTGTTTCAGAAGTAGATGTTAATGAGAAGATTGCTGCAGGTAGTTTTTTAATAATTCTTATCAGTGGCAAGCTGTGTTATTTTTATACCCGATCCCTGAACCTCCTGAAGCCCATTTATAGACCCCAACCTTGCGTAGACAATTCAACAACCAATTCTGTAGATAAATGAAAAAAATATATATCAACACCGGGTTCCTCTTCAGGTTGTAGGTTTATATTAAATTAACTACTCTATTGGGTAGAGATTAGGAACAAAGCATTTTAAAATTAATCTATCCGCATTTGCGTGGAGGGAGAGTGTGAAACTATTTAGGAAAAGTACAGTCAGTAGATCTGAGCCTGTTTTGGGACCCAATCTCCCTGTCATCAGCAGGGGAGTGACGGCCTTGACCGGGGAGGTCCAACGTTTTTTCATCCCGAGGGCCAAATCTGATTATCAGTTTGCAGTGTTCGCCAAAGAGGTATTAATAATACAATCAACTTAATATAGGATTACAAACAACGCTTAATAACTAATTTCGATCAATAATTAAAAATTAAATTAAATTAATAGAATCCTTCAAATTTTACTGTGAGTAAAAGTTTATTAATCATCCAAAAATGTGTTATGAAATATGTACGCGAACACATATACATCCTTTCCCATAAATAAATGCATTGTAAGAATGCAATAATGACCTTTTAAATCAATATTTTTATCGTCAGCTATTTCACATACTCCGCCGAGGATTTCCCTTTACTCTTCCTCCAGGATACTGTGGGGGCCACATTTTCAGTGAGCGTGGGCCTCATTTGGCCCACGGGCCGCCAGTTGGACCACACTAGCTTAGACCATTCGGCCACTGAAGCGTATGATAAATGTGGAGGAAATGTATTAGCATTCACTCGAAATGAATTCGTAAATCTCCATCTATCGATGAACAGTGAAATAAATGCCAGTCGTGCCTGGTTTTGGTTTACATGTGGTAAAGTGGTTGTTAGATCAATCTTGGTCTGGTTTACTATTATTATTATTATTAGCACTGCATCTTACTACCCGTTCGAGCTATACGCACTTACGCTAGTGTGATTGTGAGATGAAATGGAGGACCTACAGCTTAACGTGGAATCCGAACCACGGTGAAGGCCTGGAAATCCACACAGTGACAGGTTGTGATTAATACACATCTAGTCAGAGGTGCAGGAAGGGTTTGATAATCAGATAAATCTGTGCCGAAACAGAGGATTGAACCCCAGACCCCTGCATAGAAGTCCGACACCTTAACCCTAGACCACCAGGTCACCCAATCTGGTTTACTGACATTCATTAAAGTTTTGCAACTCTTCCTCCATGCAACTGGGGGTACTCTTCCTCTTAAATGTGCCTTTATCATCCCTATCCTGATAGTGTTAATATACGTAACTCCGTGCGTATATAAATCCTTAGCTTAGTGTGTCCACAGTCTTGATACTAACACAATTCTTTGATTAATTTCACACGAAGTTTATCTACTTTGACTTTTACTCTTTGTAAATATAATTTGGTAACAGTGTAGCGACCCATGGCATGGTCTAATACGTCATTCTAGAAAATAGACTAGACTGTAGATGATAGGGAGATTGGAGCTCGTATCCCGGCAGTGTGCACTGAAATTGGTTTTTTTCCTAAGTGGTTTTCAGCTTTTTCTTTCTATGTCAATATGAAGACATTTCTACTAAAACAGACCTAATCATTATTAAGACATTAGAGTAATTATTACATAAACATATAGTCTGAACTATTATAAAGACGTGTTACTAAAAAAAACAGTGTAATGGATGATTCGAAAAACGTAACATTTTTTTAATTTTAAAATATGAGTTTCTATTTGATTATTTAAGCTAACCTTCATACACACGGGGGTTATATCAAGCTTTTACAGAAAAACCATTTTAACCATGCATCAGTGGTCAAACAGTCTAACGCAGGCATGTTCAACCCGCGGGAGTCTTGCAACCTCAGAGTTTGTTCTGTGCGGCCCACCAGCTCAAATGAAATACTTCCAGTTGATAAAAAATGAACAACCAATTAAAATGTTGGATCAGAAGTAAATTCTCGCTAATTTTTTATTTTTTGAAGGTTCAGTAATGGTAAGTTTAATGTTACTTGTGTAATGTATATATGTATATACATTACTAGACCCTTTACCCCTCCCCCCCTTCCACATTATTATTTTCAACACATATATTGAAGAATCATCATAGACTCTACCATAAAATATGAGTGACTATCGACATTTTTATGAGGAATAAATTAAATTTTCAAAATAAAACATAGCCTATGTTACTCGCTGATAATGTAGATTTTTATTGGTGAAAGAATTTTTTTAAATCAGTCCAGTAGTTTTTGAGTTTATCCATTACAAACACAAAAACAAAAAATCAAATCTTCCCTTTTATAATATTAGTGTAGATAGTCGCATTCATACGGCACTCCGTATTATCTAACCCTTCGTATTATCCAGCCCAGTTCTCAGTGTTAAAAAGTGCGTTTTAAACATAACAAACCCGTACATATTCACAAGAAAATAATAAAAAAAAAATCTATTGTAAACGCCTTACAACCGTTACATTGGAGATAGCAAAGAATAACTGCTATCTATAAATGCGGTTGGCGTATAATACAGTACTATTGGTCGCTATAGATAGAAGCACTGTTTTGATTTGGCTGGAAACAGAAGATGTGTTAAGGGAGGTCTAGATAGCAGCACTGTTTTGATTTGGCTGGAAACAGAAGATGTGTCAAGAGAGGTGTAGATAGCAGCACTGTTTTGATTTGGCTGGAAACAGAAGATGTGTTAAGGGAGGTCTAGATAGCAGCACTGTTTTGATTTAGTTGGAAACAGAAGATCTGTTAAGGGAGGTCTAGATAGCAGCACTGTTTTGATTTGGCTGGAAACAGAAGATGTGTCAAGAGAGGTGTAGATAGCAGCACTGTATTGATTTTGCTGGAAACAGAAGATGTGTTAAGGGAGGTCTAGATAGCAGCATTTTTTTGATTTGGCTGGAAACATAAGATGTGTTAAGGGAGGTCTAGATAGCAGCATTTTTTTATTTGGCTGGAAACAGAAGACGTGTCAATGGAGATGTGTGCGAGGCGTAGCTACATGAGGAAAACCTATACTGAAAATGATTTACACTCGGATCACATATTATCCGGCTTTTCCGTGACTCTAGTGTATTTATTGAAAATTAATGGAATTTATCTTTGAGCTCTCAGAAGAAGGAAAAAAAGGTTCTTCCAATACCAAGCTGACCTCAGGCAAACAAAGTGACGACAGTAGCGAATTGTTTATTTTTAAAACAATCTAAAAACACAACAAGAAGTGACGTTCACTATCAACAACATGTTGGAGGACAGGAGTAAGAGGAAAGGAGGACCAAAAGACTGAAAGGAGGAGTGGGGGGAAAAGGGTTTAAAGGATTCTTGGTGGCCATGTTAAATTCATTCGAGGGGGTAGTTTTCATACCCTTGTTATTTACGGTGGAGGTATACGAAGACGTGGTTGGTGCAAGCTCTTGTGCTCTTATCTACAGAGGAGGAGAAGAAGACCTGAAGAGGGAAAATGAGGGGGGACTAGGTAGAAGAAGAGAGGAGATGAAGAAAGAAAAGGGGATAAATGAGAGTGAAAGAGAGAGAAAGGAATGAAGTCGTGCGGATGGCCATCCGAGTCTTGTTTATGGCTCCAATAACGCAAAATTGCACCCCCGTCCCCCCACCACTATCAAACCCTTCCACCTCGTCCCTACCATATATCGGCCACTACCGCTCACATATCTGCTGTTACTCTACTGCTCTCTGGGCTACATTTTATGGGGCGATACACGTACGCTCATTTCAAGTAAAAACTGGAGAGCTCTAAGTTACGACTCGGTGGAAGAAGTAGTTCTGGATATTAGGGTTTACACGTGCGAACGAAGCCCTTATAAAACCACGTGTATGTGTGTGTGTTTTAGATATGGGACGCTCGAGTCTTCAATTCTTAGTCTATCTCCAACCTTATGGTATTCGAGAGAGACGAGATACGTAAAAATCTATAAGTATCTCGAAACAATAATAATTATGAAGACCTTGACATCAAATAAACATTTTAGAAATAGGTCAAAGTAATTTTATAACCTTAAGTAATCGGAAAGGTAACAAATTCACAAAATAAAGGACAAAATTGTAGCATTAATTTAAAAAAGTTTTTTTATGTGGTTTATGATGTAAAAAGATATGACAAAACGTAATTTAAATTTGGCACAAAACTTAAACAACATTTTTAAATTAAATTTTAAATACTTTAACTTCAACAAAAACTTTACCTATTCAAAAAATCGAAAATTTGAATATATATGTATATATATATATATATATATATGAGTTTTAAAATATGGTGCTGGAGAAGACTTGAGTCGATCGGGTGGACAGCCAGGGTGATAAATGAACAAGTCCTGAGAAGAGTGGGGGAGAAGATAACCATTTTGGATGTGATTCTTCAGTACAAATCAAATGGGATCGGCCACATCCTTAGGAGGAACTTTCTTCTGCGCGATGTCATAGAAGGAAAGGTTGAGGTAAAGAAGAGCTTAGGAAGGAGGATACAGATAATAGATGACACAAAGGTAAAAAAAAAAAGGGAATTGAATCGGGAGGCATAGAAAAGTGTGCATTGGGGATCTAGGTTCACTGTCGAAAGGAATTTACCTGTCTTTAAGACAGAACACCTATTAATAATATATTAAATATGTAGTCATGTATAAGCTAGTGGAAAGCTATCAATCACTCCAGTACTGACAACTTTTCCTCCTTTTCCGTAGCTATATTAAGGACCCGCTTCAGTGGTCAAATGGCCCAAGGCGTCATTATTTCAATAAATTGGACCTACAATGAAAGGGATATCGGGGATCTAACTCAAGCTAGTTGTACTAAATGAATATTCTTCTTAAATTTTATAACGCTCACTTGAAAATTAAATTATACGGTTGGTAAGGTGCACTGCACAGACTTTCTCCCGTTTTTCACTTAAAATAGACGGTTACTAAAACTCGTAAGATTTGTGAAACGAAATAATAGGTTTATACTCGTACATTGATGTAAAAATATTACAAGATAATAAATTAAATAATACACACGCTTACTTACTTACTCTATTACATTATTAACTAGGAGCTCTGTTACAGAAAAATTGAGAAAATAGAAACATTTTTATAAGCCAGAGCATAAGAATAAAATTAATTTTCAAAGACCTTAATTAAAAAATATGTATATTTGCTAATAACTCAGAAATTATTGGTTTTATAAATATACTTCAAATAAAATCGGTTTATCTTTAATAGCACTAAAACCTTACAATGATAATTTATTTCATATCTCAAATAGTTGTGGAGAAGTGATGACAATTTTCCCTACGTAAAGTACCATTGAAATCATTCTCATTAGAAAATGAAAATTTTCAGCTTGTTTGTTACGATTGACAGTGTCTAGATTTAAAATGTAATCAAAATCGTTAGAGTGAATTTAGAGAGAATCGATATTTTCTCTTTTTGCCCTTTAATAAACTACTGCAAGAGCATAATTATTTTAAGGCTTATTCTGGCAGGAGGTCAACCCACGCTTGTAGATTTCCTTGAAAGTCAAGAGTATCGGGTTGCCATCCTGTTGAGAGTAGCATATAGCTAATATAGCTTGCATCCTGTTGACTAGCGAGCACGGTGTGACCGATGGACCTTCCTGGCTGGTGAAACTCGAGATCAGCAAGTTTGTGGGATGAGAATAACACACAGTTGTTGAATTTTGGAAGCTGTACCAAGTACATGTGTGGCGGTATCTAGCAGGTCTGACGAAATGACGATATAAAATGTTATCTAGTGGTTCACCCCAAAGGAGGGTCGATCGTGGGTATACAGAAAGGTTTAGAGACCTTTATCGTGCCTGCTCCCTCGTCACGGGAGGTCTAGGTCTACCCGGTTACTCATGTAGTAGATTAGCATCTGACTAGATTAATAAATATATCTTATTGGACCAACTCGCCAGTCTGGTTCCCCCACGAACAATCCATCCCAACCCCTACCGCTCGGGGTCCATCCTAACCATTTAAGTCTCTACGGCGCTCCGGTAGTGCTGTAGTATGGTTGACTATCGGGCACCCAGATATAACCAGTGACCTTACACAATTTTGTCAGAAGTAGGATAGGGGTGTTACACTACCCTTAAATTGAAGAATGGGTATCTAATTCCAAAAACTTCTTGGGCTTATGAAAATTCCAGATACCTGATTTTAACCCAATCAGTAAAATAATATTGGGTCTAGCATGAGGTACAGACACTAACAAAAACAACTTTTTTACTTTCTCTTTACACCTCAAAGAGAAAGTATTATGATCGTCAGAAAGATCTTACTTCGAGTTTTTGATAAATGTTGACGTTTCATGACCCCCTGAAAACAAAAAAAGTTGTTTTCGTAATGCAATCCGTTTGTATCTTGGGCTAGAGCCGAAACTATTTTACTAATAAGGCTAAAATTTGTTGAGTTCAGGTGGTCATGAAACGTCAACATTTATCGAAACCTCTAACTAGATTTTCTTACGATCACAATACTTTCTCTCCATGGTTTCAAGCGAAAGTAAAAATAATGTGAGAATACATCCTCTAAATTAAACCTTCCTCGTTCTTAAGATATTAATATGACCAGCAGATAAAATTAAAGATAGTAAGACGTGATTAACAAATTACATATTAATACATTTTACTATGTTTTTGATTATATGGTTTGTGTTGAGAAGCTATGTTATTATTATTAGTAGCACCGCGTCTTAATACCCGTTCGGGTTATACAAATTTACGCTAATGTGTAATGGTAGGGTGATTGTGAGATGAAATGGAGGACCAACAGTTTAACGTGGAATCCGAACCACGGTGGAGGACCTGGCATTCCCCACATTCACAAGATGTCTTGTCAGAAGTGAAGGAAGGTTTCGGTACTCATATGAATCTGTGCCGGGACCAAGGATTGAACCCCGGCCACCAGCACAGAGGTATGACACCTTACCCCTAGACCGCCAGATCACCTATAATAAATATAGCTACCATATTCTATTATTTTTAAAAATTACATTTATTAACGTTAAATAGCTGTAAATCAATTACATCCATCAGCCATACATGACAGCAACGATGAAAGCACATTCTAAACGACAATATTGGTTCTGGACTCTTGTGCAAGCTGAACTTAATAATTGGTGAGACCTCTTTGCAATAGTATATCAATTATGGTGTTGGTACACACCCCTGGGACAATTTTAATTATAAACGAGTATAATTTATTTCATTTTCATCAAGTTTTGTAAAAAAAAAATACAACGTTTAATACAAGAGTAATAAAGAAACATAAATTAAGAATAAATATGAGGTACCTAACTCAGATTTAATGCACCATTACTAGTTTGGAAAGAATGGGATAAAAATATAGAAGGCGATTTTAAACATCTAGAATCCTTGCTCCCCAATGCAGGTGAATTTATATTGTCTAAAATGTAGAGTATTTTAATAATTATTGTAAACGTCATAAAGCACGTAAATAGTTTTAAAATACTATAAGGCCAAATATTAATATTACTGGTAAAATCTGATATAATTTCTTAGGGTGAACATTATCTGACAGGTATAAAAGCTACTTTATCCACTCTAATGTATCGTGTGATCTTCAACTTTCACCTTTGATAGATATCACTATTTTTCAAACAGAAATAAAAATGTGTATTTTTTTATCAATTTTAGGTTAACTTCTGTGGTCTTGGGGAAAGTACTCGCCTCACAACCCGATGTTTGTGGGTTCAAACCCGGCCGAGATAGACGGATTATTCTTGAGCAATAAAAGTCCGTAGCACAACTTATTTTAGAGGGGAAGTAAAGCTATCGGTTTCATGTTGATCGTGGTGCATTAAAAAAAAAATTTGAGAATATGTAAAAATAACTTTTCCCAAAAAATTAAAAATCAATTTCGTTATTGCTCATAGAAATCCTCTTGTGATGTTATAAT
This sequence comes from Timema douglasi, assembly GCA_901482245.1. Classification (NCBI taxonomy): domain Eukaryota; kingdom Metazoa; phylum Arthropoda; class Insecta; order Phasmatodea; family Timematidae; genus Timema; species Timema douglasi. The sequence goes on from CABEEJ010001499.1 coordinate 13,883, forward strand.
TAGTCACCCGCCTCAGTGGAGTAGTTGGCTAACACGCGAGTCGTGTTGAGCTTGACTGCTGAGGATGGGTAGATCGAGGTTCGAATCACGGTCGGTGAACTGAGGGTGGTTTTTACTCAATGGTTTTCCACTCTCCCTCCACGCAAATGCGGGTTCACTTTCTCTAATTCAACCTTCCCAATTCCTAATCCACTAGAGTAATTAGTACTAAAACGTATAACCCGAACGGGTAGTAAGACGCGGTGCTAAATATTATTATTATTATTAGTCTGTTCAGAAAATAAACGTTGAATTACTCAAATAAATAAATGTTTACCTATAAATACCGGCTACTATTTTTATAAAAGGTGATTTTCCTGAAAATTGGACTTGGTAGGGTTTAGGTGTATTCGACATGCTATTTAGACTAATAACTTGTACAAGGCTTAGGTTATCAGGAAACAATTATATTAAAAATCTGACCAGCCTCTTTCAAGATATTTTAAATTGTAATCCTGACCAAGAGAAATTAAGTCTTTATTAGCTGTGGACGCTTTGACAGTCTGAGTGATTCGAACTCTTTAAATGCGATTTTAATCTACAGTACTTTTACTTAGGTTAAAAGCCTTTATTTTAATAATTAATTTTAATACTTATCGTAAAAATAAACAGTAGAAAACTTGATATGCTTAGTTTATAATATCCACTTTCCTATATTTTATAATTTATATATAAACATAAATCTAATCAAATATAGTTATCTTAAAATCAAAGCGCCAAGGAACGTAGACATCATGTAACACTTAACAGTTTTACGGGACTGCCTAACCTCTCCCTGAGCATGCGAGTGATCAGCTGTTCAAATAATGTATTGGGAGACACTTATCTGACAGTAATAAGAACTACTAGATCTGCTGTACTTTCACGCATTCATACATCAATTCATATTATCTACAATCAACAATTTTGAGATATAATTATATATAAAATAGCACGACTAATATGGTGAACATTTTTTCAATTTTGTCTGAAAAAAGTTTATATTTTATAAAAATTCTCTTCTTATTAAAATAGGCCTGTATGCAATAGAAAGGATTATAAAAAAACTTTTTGATTTACCCTTAACACTCTTTTCATTATGAAAATTATCAATTTTTTACTTTATTGCAACCCCCCGGAGTAAGAAGGTATTGTGATGGTAAAACAATCGACATAGAGATTTTTATAAATGTCAACATGTCATGCATGACCCCCTGAAACCGATAAAGTAGTTTCCGCAATGTAGTTTGTATGTCTACATATGTGTCTTTATGTGTGCCTGTATGTCGACATGTGTGCCTGTATGTCTACATATGTGCCTGTATGTCTACATATGTGTCTTGTATCTCGGCTTGAAGTCGAAATATTCTACCAATTGGACTAAAACTTGATATCTAGGGTTTTCATAACATTGTCCCCCTTTTTTAAAAATTATATACCCAGCCCTGAAATTAATGGTAATTTACTTAAGGATAAACAGTCTCTATATAAATATAAAAGAACCCGCTTCGGTTGCCACATGGTGTAAGACACTATTCTCACATTATACTAGACCACCGATGACGGGGAGATCAAGTTTCGAATCTCAGTCGGGTATGCTGAAGTTAGTTTTTCTAAAAGGGTTTTATACTCTTCCTCCACGCAAATGTGGGTACACTTCATCTATATATATCCTTACTATCCTTAAAACCAATATCTTAATTAGTACATAAGCAAATAACCCGAACCGGTAGTAAGATGTGGTTCTAAAAATATAAAAGATTCTGCGTGATGCATTATACAACATTTTTTTAATTGGAAGTGTGTGTACGCCTTTGGATAATTTTCATAGTTGTATCCATGAGAATAATATATGTATAATATAACGCACCAGAGCTTACTCTAAGCATATAGCGGCGTCATATTCTCTGAATCTTCCGTAAGAAGAAACTCGTAGAGGAGAATTTAATAGGGAGGAAAATGTATTTGCTTATGGTCAAATTGCGGTTTAAGTTTATCTTATAGAGGTGGGGTGAAGGGGAGATGGGTGAAAGGATTTCGTGAGCTGGTATAGGACCGGATGGAGGAGGGAAGGGAAGAACTTTAATGTAATCAAAGCTCATAAAAGCTTAACACAAGAAACCAGATACAGACTGAATGAATCTGAGCACAGACTTTGGTTAACTAGGCAGCGTTTCTTAGTAGGGGATGTTTTTAGGGGGGAATGGGTAGGGGGGACGGTAATTCGTCGAGGCAAGAAATGAAACAATATAACCGAAGCTTCTAGGTCGCTTGGGTATCTATATCATGCGGGAAAGGAAGTGGTAGGGAAAGTGAGGTGAATAATTCAAGAACGAGAAAAATAATCCCCTAATAAATTATTAGTTTTAATTTATTTGAGTTATTTAAGTTTCAATTTCTAAACCGACTACCTATATTAGCACACAATTTATCACATATCTTGAATCCATAACAGTCACAATAAACTGCTCTCAGTCGTTAATTCATCGCTGTGAAAGGGGAAGACCACATTTAATCAATAATAAATTCGGCCACGCCAGGAATCGAACCAGGGAACCTTATCTCAGTAGACAGACCAACTAATCTAAGGTGTCTGACTGAAAGAAAGTATCACTTATAGCTTGTGCTTTTTTTTCCTTGTTATTCTTTATGACAAAGAAGTTATCCTAAATAAATAAAATATTGCTTCAATAGTTAAATTTAATTTAATTTTTAAATATAGTAATATCAACAGTTATTATTATTATTATTAGCACCGGATCTTACTACCCGTTCAGGTTATACGCACTTATACTAATTTGTAATGGTAGGGTGATTGTCAGTTGAAATGGAGGACCTACATTTTAATATGGAATCCGAACCACGGTGGAGGCCTAGCATTCCACACATTCACAATTTGTGATTAATACACATCTTGTCAGAGGTGAAGGAAGGGTTTGGCAAACAGATATATCTGTACCGAAACCGAGGATTGAACCCCGGACCCCCAACACAGAAGTCTGACTCCTTACTCCTAAACCGCCAGGTCACTGATAAACAGTTCTTAGATATATATTATGGTCATAGCATATTTAAATGAGAGCGTTTCTTCTTATTTAAAAATTCTACGATAAAACACCAATTTTAGCCATGGCATATATACAAAAACAGTTGATATTAAAAAGCGTGGGAAATTAACCCAAATACTGGGAAAATTTTTTGTTTGCCAAAAGGTTTGTCATAAAAACTACCAATATATTGAACTTAACTCATATACCCTTCTAGTTCAACTTGAAAATCTTGAGTTAAATTCCTTTCTCAGATTATTAATTTACAACGGCTTAAATTATGACTCAATCTTTCAAATTGATGAATTAATGAGGACGAAACAGTCAATCTATATTCAGTTAAATTAGTTTTCATTAAATCTATTTATATCCCACCCTTCCCCTCCTTCAAATTTAAGGGATGAGCTCCTGTCAAGTAATATACACACATGTTTTCTACCACGTGTCTACTAGAGTTTTAAACACTGAAGTAGTCTGATTTGGGAATGTGGACGTGGTGTGTAGGGGGTAAGGGGCGCATGGACTTATCGTACTCAACAATTCACATACAAATCCTCATTTGTCTATTTGTTTTGATATTAAATCTAGCTTATATATAATTAAATTATACCAGTTAGTCCCATAAGTTATCCTCCTCCGGACTGCTTCGTGAAATGTTGTATATTTGATTTATCTATTTATTTTATGTATATGTGCGATTATAATTACTGTATAAATTGTAATATAAATAAACAAAGTAGTGTGTGGTTTGTAAGTTATCATTTGTGTCATGAAATTAAAAATAACAAATAATGGTTCAGCCTATCCATCTGATAGTTTGATTAAGACGACCCCAACTCTTTTAGTTATTACATATAATATTTTGACCTAATTTTAAAATATATTCAAATAAAGCAAGCTAAAAACTTTCTCAAAACAAAGTAAAAAACTTCTCTTATTTTTATAGGGGCTAAAGATATACCGATAAAATATCATTTCCTCTTAGTTGAAATGAATTAAACATAAGGGAATGCACTATTGAATATGAGTGGAAAGTTTGTATGTTGGTTGCCGTATATACTTTACCTTTTAGTAATTTGGCCAGAGCGCTATTTGAAATATATGACTGACCTATTTTGTTACAGAAACAACACGCATGTGTCTTCCTAAAAAAATTACGTACTGATGTCTTTTACACCACATGATAACATATTAAGTATTGGAAATATTTTGACATTCAGAGAACAAAAACCTATATATTATTTCTATCACCGAAAAAAATTGTTCATGAAGTTGAAAACAAGATAAAAATATTTCTTGTTTTTTGTAAACTTCATAAATTATATATATAGATATATTTACCATATTTTAGTATACCAGCAGTTAAAAATATGTTTAAAACATTGTTAGACATTTCTTTCACAGAAAAAAACAACAAACTATCTATGAAGTTCTAAAATAATTTAATATTTTATTTTGTTGTTTTTTATAGCCGTATTTTTGTTTGCTTCTCCACGTACTTCTGTGACATTAAATTTGGCACTCGAGAAGTTTATAGAGGTGCCCTGAAAATAAAAGCAATAACTGCCCATCCATATCCAATGATTTAAAGAGGTAGCTTATAATATATATGTCTAACTGTATAGCACGACCATAAAGTAAAACCAGCCTTGGTCATATCGATTTTATGGCCTTATTTTTGGTGCTACCTTCCCGATCGAGAACTAAAAAATAAAATATGTTTTGTTTTCACCTTCAGAAAATATATTAGATGTACAAAGTACGATACATTTACTAACTGATTCGTAGGTAGCATGGATAAAAAAAATAGCGTAGTACACTACGAATAAAATGGACACTCTTAAATTCCTTAGATATTATTATTACTATTATTATCACCGCGTCTTACTACCCGTTCGGGTTATACGCACTTACGCTAATGTGTAATGGTAGGGTGATTGTGAGATGAAATGAAGGACCTACAGTTTAACGTGGAATCCGAACCACGGTGGAGGCCTGGCATTCCTCACATTCACAAGATGTATTGTCAGAAGTGAAGGAAGGGTTTGGTAATGAGATAAATCTGTGCCGGGACCAAGGATTGAACCCCGGCCGCCAGCACAGAAGTCTGACACCTTACCCCTAGACCACCAGGTCACCTACAAAAAATTCTTTAGAAAATCACTTTAAGGGTAATTAACATTTAAGGACATTTTCAATTTTTATCATATCTCCGCAAATAATTAAGATACAAAATAACTTTCCGTTGTAATGTTATGGAGCTATTATAAATAAAATAAAATCTTACAAGATTTTAGTAACTACTTATCTTTTTAGGCAAAGGAGTGACAAAGATTGTACTGTGTACAATACCATTTATTTTATTTTTTATTTCAGAGCGTTCAAACTTATTGTAAACAATAATTATCTTGATTTAGCTGACTATTTTTCAATACATATTGTATTTATTTGAGAAATAAAAATTTAATTATTAATATAAGAGTTTGTATTAAATAAAAATAATATTTATCTGATTGTTAATAAAAGAGTTTGTATTATATTTAAAATAATATATATGACTAGATATAGCTACAATATAATTTTCATAGGAAAAGCCTTAGCTGACAATGATTAAAGCCACAAGGTTTACTTTCATGTAAGCACACGTCAGCTTGAATTATCTGCCACTTTCATTTTTGATAAATATTATCAATACCTATAAAAAACAAAAATATAATGACGCATTCTTCAAGGGCTGCCACAAAAAAAAAAGTTATTTTGTTTAATCTTTTTCTATGAAATTTGAACTGTATTATTGAAGTTTTCAAATAATCGAAAGGATTAAAACTAATTAAGATAAAAATTACCTAGATCATAGTTTAGTAAGATTGATTAAACAAAAAATTTGAAAAATTTCTCTAAACATAGTTTAAGGTTAACTTAAGTTTGTTTAGTATTTAAATTATAGCCTATTCCAACTGCGACTGATAGAAAAACATGTATATATTTTATAGACTCTTTAAAAAACATTTGCTTGGATTCACCTGCTCATAAAAAAAAAGAGAATATATTCCACCACATAAATTAACTTTCTCACAAAAGATTTATATGTCACTACTGTCTCGAAGGAATAATTTACTAGAGGCAGGTGAAAAGGTACTACCATGCATTTTTAATCACTTAAACCATTTAAAGAATGAGTGGTTTCCTAGTCAAATTATTTTGAATATTTATCGTTTACTTTTAAATTTAAATAACGTAAGACAATCTACTTGTCAACTGGAAATAGCATATTTCCCAGTTTCTTCAAATAATATGTTTTTATCTTTAATTTGACTTCTTATAAAAAAAAATGTCATGGATAATTTCTTAGTTATTCTCACTTAAATTTCAAAGTTATTTTATAAATATATTTTGGTAAAATAGTATATTTTGTCTGCACTATAGTCAGTAAACGTTCCAGTAATACGCATATTATATACTAGCTATGACGTATGAAGAATGATTGAGGTAAAATGTATATTAATTGTATTCGCATTAGCGGGGATGAAGATTGGTAAACTACTCAGTATATAACACACTCATTTGATCTGAAAAGTATTCTTTTCCAAACTAAATACAATATTGCTTTATTAGAAACTTAGATTTTAATTTATTCAAATAGTGATATCAACAATTATTGTTGAATATCTGTCACGAGCATAGCAACATTAGATGAGAAACATTTTAAATGAAGAAAAAAAGTTGTCATTAAATTCCAGGACGCCCAAACAGATATTAAACAACTGTTAATATCACCATGTGAAGAAAATTAAACATTAGCTATAGAATTATTTGATTTATTTTTACTAAAAAAATTTTGCTGTAAAAACTGCAAAAACACTGAACTTTTCTCGCGTTCCTCATACTCTAACCTTAATGGTTAATATTGATTAAATATTTTGGACTTATTTCTAAGCCCATCACTTTTAATTAGAGTTCTTATAGAGTTCTAGACCCACAGACGAATACTTGCCTCAAACCTTTGAATGAGAGTCCAAACAATTTGCCTATCGCAGACTACTCTGTAGACAGTCTGTGTTGAAAGTTAGTTTACTCAAACACCCTCACCCTTTCTTTCTACATCTCTTCCCTTCCCCTTCTTCACCCCCTTTGGGGCAAGCAAACTCGGAGACGGAGCCTCAGTTAATTTCCTGCCCACTGCGGTGTTTTCCTTTTGGTCTTCTGCGAACACACACACACACACACGCACGCACAAACACGCATGAAGCACCAGACTGTGTAATATTATAGAAGTTGAGCCCAGTTTCACCAAGCTGGGAGGAACACCATTTTTCCCTTTTTATTTGGTCCACTCTTTTTTATGATAGAAAACCACCGGGAATGATCAAAATATTTTCAGTAAGGATAATTAATTAATTTTTTTAACACTTAATCACCCACTTCAATGGCAGAATGGTCCAAGGCGTCACTCTCATGTTAAACTGGCCTGCTGACGAAGGGGAGATTGGGGTTATGATCTCAGTCGGGTCTACTGAAAAGGTTTTTTTTCCCTAAATGATTTCCCACTCTCCTTCCAAGCAAATGCAAACTTCCTAATCTCAACTTTATTGGAGTAACCATTACATATGCGTATAACCTGAACAGTTAATAAGATGCGGTGAGAAAAAAAAAAATATTTTGTCTAGTGATACAAATAGTCCTGAGTTTAATTCTTAGTATGACCTAAAAATATTATTGGTAAAATTTGGTCACCCTCTCTTACAGTTATAAATTAACGGTCAGGATTAATTAATCTTTGAATTTCAAGTTGAAATATATCCTATAATTTCTCCTTGCATTTTAATTAGATAATTCTCCTTGGTAAATTTCAAATTGATATAATTTCACCAGTTTTTTAACAATTCGGAGATCACTACTATCCCCTATTAAGTATTAGAGTAGTGAAATCTAGGCTGAAACCTGCATAGATAGACAAACTAAAAAATTAAATAAAAACTGCCTAATATCAGTTAAACTGTTTCAGATATCTTAGTCAACAAACATACATACAGACGTACAGACAGAAACTTTGTTTCATAAGTAGTAGAGTTATTGGTTGTTCTCCAAATATTTAATTGTAAATTTTAACGATTGTATTAAGATGGTTGCTATTCTTTAATACTATTCTTCTCAAATTTTCACTTTATAATGTTTTATTTATCAGTTAAAAATACACTACAAGTTTAATGAAAATTGTAAAAATTCGACCATCTTAGTAAAAAAAGAGAAAAAATCGTTCAATTTATTTCTCTATACAAGCTTTAATAAATATATGGATAAATGTGTATATATATATATATATTGAATACTAAATAATCGATGTATTTTAATCAATGTTTATATAAGTGTATAAATTTATTTTTTATATCGATATGTCATTGCCATCCCTAAAAAAGGAGTCTTTTGGTGGCTGCTGAGTGAGAGAAACAGAAAAGTGAGTGTTTCAGGAGCCCCTGGTTCGGATTCCACGTTCAACTGTAGGTCCTCCATTTCATCTCACAATCACTCTACCATTACACATTAGCGTAAGTGTGTATAACCCGAATGGGTATTAAGACGCGGTGCTAATAATAATAAGGTAATCTATAGTTATTATTATTAGCACCACGTCTTGCTACCCGTTCGGGTTATACGCACTTACGCTAATGTGTAATGGTAAGGTGATTGTGAGATGAAATGGAGGACCTACAGTTTAACGTGGGATCCGAACCACGGTGGAGGCCTGGCATTCCCCACATTCACAAGATGTCTTGTCAGAGGTGAAGGATGGGTTTGGTAATCAGATAAATCTGTGCCGGGACCGAGGATTGAACCCCGGCCGCCAGCACAGAAGTCTGACATCTTACCCCCTAGACCACCAGGTCACCAATCTATAGTTAAACGTACAGAACATGTCGATTTGTAACTGCTTCCACATTAGCTCCGCAATCCGTCCGGTGTAGATCTCACAAGGTGTGTGACCGTTACTGTAACTCGATTACACGAGTAATGTGGTTGATAAGAGGTTCTGAAAGTCCTCACTGCATCAATCAATCAATCAATCACCAGGCGCTACGATGCGGAGTAATGCGTCCTAAACACTCGCATAATCTTATCATGATTAAGGTTACTACTATACAAGAATTGTTCCAATCTCATAAACGATCATATAATTTGAGATTGAGTATTTGTCGAAGCTTAATACTATTTTAAGACTACTTAGTACCTTGGGTTTAACATATTTAGGGAAATATTGACAATAGTTTACGTTGAATAACTTTTATCATGTCTGCCTTCAATTAAGGTCTAACTAGTACTCATAATATAATTTAATTAATATATATATACAAGAAATTAATTTACAAACTAATAATTTTGCAGTAAAAACTCGTAACTTACTATAGTAGCGCTATATTATACAATAGTATTTTTCATTTATTTGTGGTATTTAACGTGCACTTTCTGAACCGACTGATTATATAAGAACAAGATAATTTCTATGAGCGAGAGATAAAGGGCCAAACAATTCTGCCAGAAAGATATTTTCCCACTCTTCCAGGGCATTTTTTTTTTACATATATCAATATATGTGGGACCTATTAATTTAATTCTCTTCTATAGGAAGTTACGATATGGATATTTATCACCCAAGAAAAATGCATTAACCTTCGCCGGGTTTGAACCTAGGAACATTGGGTCCTGACGCGATATTTTTACCCTAAAACCAGTGAGATCAAGTATTTATTAGTGGTTGCACCTACTTTTGTTTTTATAACCCCATAAATAGGAATACTTGAACTTGTTTTATTTTTTTGTTGCAATAAATCGTCCACTATAAACAGTTGTTTGGCTTCAACGTGGCACACTTGTGGGTAAAACATGAAATATCATTTGTAAAAATAATCCAGCCGTTAGTAGAATAATAGATACGAACGTTGTAATCACCTAAATTGCTTATGTATTTATATACATTCCATTCGATGGTACCCATAGGAGTTTGTTGATTTATCAGTGACAAAATAAAAGGGAAACAATTTGTATCGGATGGCATGAGATTTATTAACATTTTTTCAACGGTAAAATATATTCTGTTAAATATTTTTTTAAGAGATATTTCGTTGGGTGTTTTTTTTCTCTCTCTCTCGAACTGTTCGTTTAGTTTCTTCCACACGAATGCTTGTTCGAAATTGTTTTGAATGTTTAAAAATAAATCCACTTTGAAAAATGTGTATTGTAGACGTTGCCAAAAATATTTTACTCTTCACTCTAAATGTGAACATTCCTATCCATTTGTTCTAGTTCGAAATACTTTGCTATGAGCAATATTTCACATGTACACCAGTAAAGTATGTGTAGAACTAAAAAAATAACACAGAGCTGGCTATGGAATCCATTTCACCCCGGATAACATGTTGCAGCGCTGACCAGACCTCTTAAGAGCCCGTCTCACCACAGGGACAGCACTTAAATTAGGTAGGTAATACAGCTAGAACAATAGGTCTTAAGAGCCTGTCTCACCACAGGGACAGCACCTAACTTAGACAGGTAATACAGCTAGAACAATACGTCAAAAGAGCCCGTCTCACCACAGGGACAGCACCTAACTTAGACAGGTAATACAGCCAGAACAATACGTCTTAAGAGCCCGTCTCAGCACAGGGACAGCACCTAACTTAGGTAGGTAATACAGCTAGAACAATACGTCAAAAGAGCCCGTCTCAGCACAGGGACAGCACCTAACTTAGACAGGTAATACAGCTAGAACAATACGTCTTAAGAGCCCATCTCAGCACAGGGACAACACTTAACTTAGGTAGGTAATACAGCCAGAACAATACGTCTTAAGAGCCCGTCTCACCACATGGACAGCACCTAACTTAGACAGGTAATACAGCTAGAACAATACGTCATAAGAGCCCGTCTCACCACAGGGACAGCACCTAACTTAGACAGGTAATACAGCTAGAACAATAGGTCTTAAGAGCCCGTCTCACCACAGGGACAGCACCTAACTTAGACAGGTAATACAGCCAGAACAATACGTCTTAAGAGCCCGTCTCAGCACAGGGACAGCACTTAACTTAGGTAGGTAATACAGCCAGAACAATACGTCAAAAGAGCCCGTCTCACCACAGGGACAGCACCTAACTTAGACAGGTAATACAGCCAGAACAATACGTCAAATAGCCCGTATCACCACATGGACAGCACCTAACTTAGACAGGTAATACAGCTAGAACAATACGTCATAAGAGCCCGTCTCACCACAGGGAAAGACCCTAACTTAGATAGGTGATACAGGTCTAACCAAACGTCCTAGTAGCCTGTCTTGATAATGAATCCCTGAAAGCTGATACAATAACCCTTAGAACTGTTAACAAAGTGTCACTTCATAGAATTCATACGAATTTTTTTGTTAGCTTCATGTCTTACTACCCGTTCAGCTTATTCACCTGTGTATTTACTACGTTATTGGGCTAAGAATGAGTAAGGTTGAATTTAAAAGGAGCCTTACATGCTTTTGCGTTGAGGGCGAGTGCCAAACTATTTTGGAAAATTCCCCCTCAGTACTCATGACTGGGATTTTAGCTTTGATATCCCCATCAATGGTTGTCTAGTATATTACGAGGGTGACACCTTAGACCATGCGGCCACCAAAGTGGTTTCATTTGAGTTAAAATCTATGTTATATAGATCTATTTTAGTGCTAATAATCTTACAACACTGACAAATTATTTTTTAGTCTATACTAAGTATGTAATTTATTCTGTTACCCGCCTCGGTGGCTTAGTTGGCTAACGCGCTTGTCGTGTTGAGATCGAGGTTCGAATCTCGGTCGGGTGAAATGGGGGTGGTTTTCCTAAATGGTTTTCCATTCTCCCTCCATGCAAATGCGGGTTCACTTCCTCTAATTCAACCTTCCCAATTACTAATCCATTAGCGTAATTATTACTTAAACAGTATAACCCGAACAGGTAGTAAGACGCGGCGTTAAATAATAATAATAATTTGTTCTGTTATTGAAATGTCTTTAGAAAGTGGTCGTTTCTATATTTAAAAAAAACACCCACAAACAAAAATTAAATAATTAATTTCCACTACCGATAAAAGATCTGTTCTGTGAATATAAAATTATATTGATTGAAATTTTTCTACAGAACCTGAAATATAAAAGAAGCATTACAAATCTCTACTTCACACAAAATAATTTCATTTTTCCTTACATTCTATTTTTCCTTGAAGATAAAAAATAATAATAGTTTCATTAAGGCGATACAAAGTGTTCTCTGGTATCCAGACAATGTTCCTAGGCTACCCCCTTCGTTCCGACCCCCTCATTCTTTCATCCCTCTCTCTAAACCTTAAAAAAACTAACCCCCTATCCCTCTTAAACTATTTAAATGGCCGGCAGGTGAATAGTATATAATAAAACACCGACGGTTTTACTTGTGCCTTTATTTTAGTGGACGATTTCTTTTTTTGCTTTATATATTTCCCCTTTCTCTCTCTGTTCCACAGTGTATTCAAAC
>CABEEJ010001499.1:28004-47650 GCA_901482245.1 Timema douglasi
TTAGCACCGCGTCTTACTACCCGTTCGGGTTATACGCTTTAAGTACTAATTACTCTAATGGATTAGGAATTGGGAAGATTGAATTAGAGGAAGTGAACCCACATTTGCGTGGAGGGAGAGTGGAAAACCATTTAGAAAAAAACACCCCCAGTTCACCCGACCGAGATTCGAACCTCGATCTCCCCGCCCTCAGCAGTCGAGCTCGACACGACTAGCGCGTTAGCCAACTACGCGACCGAATATATCATTAGATTAATCATCAAACATGCATATAACTTAAACAGTTAGTAAGACGCGGTGCTGTTTTTAAAAAAAGGTAATAATAATAATAAGTGAGGTGACCCGCCTCGGTGGCGTAGTTGTCTAACGTGCTAGTCGTGTTGAGCTCGACTTCTGAGGACGGGGATATCAAGGTTCGAATCTCGGTCGGGTGAACTGAGGGTGGTTTTTCATAAATGGTTTTCCACTCTCCCTCCACGCAAATGTGGGTTCACTTCCTCTAATTCAATCTTCCCAATTCCTAATCCATTAGAGTAATTAGTACTTAAAGCGAATAACCCGAACGGGTAGTTAGACGCGGCGCTAGATATTATTATTATTATTATTAATAATAATAAGGGAGGTGATACTGTAGAATTAAATACTTGAAGCACTTTTAAACAAATGTATTGGTATTTCAAAATTTATTGCCTTATGACTTGATTTTTTTGTTTGGTTTTAAATTGTGACTAAAAGAAATTCACTCATCAAAACATTTGAGTTGAGTGTTCATTTGGTTTTTTAATTTTGAAGACGACTGTATACGAGACCATATTGAAAAAAAAAAAAACCACCCCAAGGCCACCAACTTTTTTTTTCTAAGGTCTAAAAAAATCTCTCATCTTTCTTTCGTTATCTTTATAGTTTTTGACTCGTATTGGAAATTAGTTCATGTTGCATTTATATCTGTCTTGCTTCTTCCTCCCCCTCACTTACCCTCCTTCCCTTGTCCCCTATTCGTTTAATTTGCCTGTCAAGATTATATACTTCTCTCTCTCTTTCTTACCTCCACATTCCTTCCTCACCCACTCCCTCTCAGAAATCATATGTGATCGAATAGTAACTTAATTTTCTTAGACGATATCGGATGCTCGCCAGGCTATGGTTTGGTGCTAGTGGTTATTTCAATCGTACTCAAACATACAGGGTGTTCCGTAACATGCGGGACCCACTTTAATGGTGGACAGGAACAAATAAACTATTCAAAAAGTCAATATAAACATGTGTCCCATTTGACCTTGTTTTCCAGTTAAAGTCATGTTTGCATCCCACTAATATGGAGCTATTATTATTATTATTATTATTATTATTATTATTATTATTAGCACCGAGTCTTACTACCCGTTCGGGTTATACGCACTTAAGCTAATGTGTAATGGTAGGGTGATTGTGAGATGAAATGGAGGACCTACAGTTTAACGTGGGATCCGAACCACGGTGGTAGGCCTGGCATTCCACACATTCACAAGTTGTGATTAATACACGTCTTGTCAGAGGTGAAGGAAGGAGTTTGGCAATATGGAGCTGCTTAGTATCATAGAAAGTGCTCAAAATGGTCAACTTTGGCCTGAATACAAGCCTACAGTCGTCGTGTCGTAGAATTTCACACTCTTTCTAAAACACCAGGTGTTTTTAAATAGCCAGGAATAACCCATAGAAGATATCTAGTCAACAGGTAGAAAAAGGTAGAGCCGTATTCAAGAACTTGACCAAGTTATTATTATTATTATTATTATTATTATTAGTACCGCGTCCTACTACCCGTTCGGGTTACACGCACTTACGCTAATGTGTAATGGTAGGGTGATTGTGAGAGGAAATGAAGGACCTACAGTTTAACGTGGAATCCGAACCACGGTGGAGGCCTGGCATTACCCACCACATTCACAAGATGTCTTGTCAGAGGTGAAGGAAGGGTTTGGTAATCAGATAAATCTGTGCCGGGACCGAGGATTGAACCCCGGACCCCCCAGCACAGAAGTCTGACACCTTACCCCTAGACCGCCAGGTCACCTAGACCAAGTTGATGGTTTGCTCTCGTCGTCATGAGTTAAAAGGTGGAGCGATAGTGTGCTCGGGACCATACTATCGGTCCACTAAGCGTTCCCTATACGTCCTTGCATACAGCCCTAAGTGTGTGGTATTCAAACAGTTTAGTGGAACCACTTGGCTTTAACTTGGAAACAAAGTCAAATGGGGGAACATGTGTATACGAACTATTTCATTGTTTTTGGGTCTCCTATTCACCGCTGAACTGGTTGAATGTGAAATTGATAGTTGTGCCCTTTGATGGACAAAGATATTATTTTAACTATTTCTCTGTAATACTGTATGCTATTTGATATTGTTTTTCGAAGGGAGTGTTTCTGCAACAATACATATTATTTGGTTAAACGAATCATACGGGTTTTTCGTAAATGTATATTTAAGAAAAAAATAAAGAAATCTTGTCCGTTTAATCGTACATTTATTTAAAGATAAAAATATTTGTAAAATAATACTTTTCTAAACCATATCATTTAATTACTTAAAAATACACACACTATTAAAAACCTTTTATTTCAACGAGAGGAAACCAACTAAAATCTTAGATACCGATTCCCTTAAAAGAGGGTTAGCGTTGATAACGACCCCGTCTTGGTTTCTTAATGATCTGTTTCGTTCGTTCGTCTGAATGTGGCGAGCCTAAGGGCCGATAAGTTAGTTCTTTTTTCAACCACCGAGCTAATTACGGCTTTAGGGGGTCGTACAACGGTCAGACTTTGGTGGGAATGTTTCTCACACTGATCCATTTTATTTTTAGTGACAAGGGGGTAGAGGGAGTTGTGGAATTTCAACTTGAATGATTCCCAGTGAGAACAAAGCAACATCTAATTATACTTTTCTGATTTATCTTAAATATTTTTGGAACAATTGAGAGGAGGAAAGATAGGCTGAGATGAGTGGAACAGTAAATGGGTGATAACAGTTTGATAACTTCCACCCCCTCTTTTTTGCCAATTTTTTATGACCCAACTCAAACAAATATTGTTTGAAGAGATCACTTGTAAAATATTAATTATATTTGGGAATGCCTACCAAATAAGAGAGGAGAGCTCTACATACAAATTTACAGCCTGCTAAGAGAAAATATTTTTAAAAAATTATAAAAATATTGAATCCAAAGACATTTTATATAGCCGTTACTCTACTTATCAAATTGGAACCGTTTATCAATCAGTTTTATGCGGGTGTAACGTAATCCATAATATAAAGTATGACATGTTGTTACGAGAAAATATATATTAACATTAATATTATTCAATGTAAAAATCTTAGATAGTCCTACAATATCGAATAAAAATTCATTTTTTTTAGTCTTCGCCCCCAACTCACCACATCAATTGAACTTGCCCGATAGTTGAGGCTTTTGGAAGATTTATCTGTAAATATTAAAGACCTGAGAAAAATAGATCGATTCGTTGAAAATGTTTAGTGAACCTCTAATCCTTGTTATATAAAATAAATTTAGTCACTAATTTATGAAGACACAATTATTTCATTGCCTCACAGATACATTATTATTATTATTATTATTATTAGCACCGCGTCTTACTACCCGTTCGGGTTATACGCAATTACGCTAATGTGTAATGGTAGGGTGATTGTGAGCTGAAATGAAGGACCTACAGTTTAACGTGGAATCCGAACCACGGTGGAGGCCTGGCATTCCTCACATTCACAAGATGTCTTGTCAGAGGTGAAGGAAGGGTTAGGTAATCAGATAAATCTTTGCCGGGACCGAGGATTGAACCCCGGCCGCCAGCATAGAAGTCTGACACCTTACCCCTAGACCGCCAGGTCACCCTCACAGATAAAGTCATCGTAGTTAAGTCTATGGAATATTCGACCTCCAATCTAAGAGGACTGTATTCGTTTTTCAATAAGATCTGTAAATGTTAAAGTTTGGTAGTATCCCTTCCCTCTTCTGTCTTTCTACAGGACCGTTACCTTCTCCAAACTGAGTCATCCAACATGTTTAATCAGCAACTTCCTTTTTATTTTTTATTTTAGATCCAAGAACTCAATCTTATTTCTTTTTTCAATAAGATTCATTAGTGGTCTTTCTGGAACCCTTCTCTCTTCCACTTTGCCTCATATATGTTAAATTGATAGTATGAGTTCTGTTTTTTGTGTTTGTCCTAAGCTGGAGTTAAGAAATTCGTTGACTACCAACATTTGGACAGAGAATAAACACAAAAACAATCCAAACAGGTATCAGTTAGTTAATGGAAAACACACTAACCTATCTTTAACAATAACATTAATTTCAAACACTTAAGGTCGGAGTATAGAAAACACTTACTGAGATGGAATGAGGTGGACAATAGAAAATATCAGTGTTTTTTTACATTTTTTATAGCAAAACATTTAGGCCAAAACAAATAAAATATTTTTCAAGTAGCAACGTTTGGTTTAATTTTATTCACACAGTGATAACAATTGTTGAAAATCTGTCGTGAGTATAGCAGGATTAGATGAGAAACTTTTCAAATGAACAGAAAAATTTGTGACTACATTTTTGGACACCCTTGAAAGATATTCAACAACAGTTGTTGATATCATCGTTTGAAGAAAATTAAACCAAACTTTGTTCTTAGAGAAATATTTTACCTATTTTGGACATAGAAATGTAAAATCACTGGCTTTTTCTCACGACCCCCATATCATAACCTTAAGGTCATCCAAAAACTTTTAGTTAAAATTAATCAAATAATTATTCAGTAGATACATGAGGTTTTATTTAATTCACTTGGTTATATCAACAGTTGTTGAATATCTGCCAAGGGTATCCTGGAATTTAATGACATCTTTTTCTCTTAATTAAAACTTTTCTCTTCTAATACCGTTATGCTCATGACAGATATTCAACAACTGTTTATGACACCATGTTAAGAATATTAAAATCTATATTTTTTACTAGAGAATTATTTTATCTATTTTGGCAAAAAAAAAGAGTTTTTCTATAAAAACTGCAAAAATCCTGCCCTCAACTCATGTTCTTTACACTCTCACCTTAACACCATTTTGTACCTTTAAGACGACCTATGCACAGTAACTAAATTATCTTAGACCTCACCTGAGTTCGAATACGAGTCCCTCAGACCTTGACTCTGTCTTTATAAATAATAGACACTCACTTTTATGGAAGGCCCGGACACAATAAAATTAAATTATCGGTGTATCCCCAATTTGAAGGATTCGTTTTCCAATGATTGTCATATATGAAGATTGATAATTAATTTTGTCCGATAAATAATTTTTATATCTCTCACCAAAAGCATATATAAGGTTGATATAATCTTTAAAAGCTTTTGTTACTTCCAATCAAACGACCTTCAACGATTAATTTGTAAAATTAAAATTGATTATACATGGCACTATTTATACGCAAACGCCTATAAAAACAAATTGAAAATAAAATTATCTACCTTGTAGAATTATCTTAACGATGAAAACCGCTGTAATACAAACAAGTCCAGCTGCTTTAGTACTTTGCACAACATCGATGAGTTTCGCTAGTGCCGACCTATCAGGATTTTATGGAGGTAAAAACCCAACAATGGTTATTGATCTTCTTTAATGTCTCAATTATAAGGAAATCATGTTATACCGGTTCTTCGGAAGCGGTATCATTAGATCAGTCTTCCACTGCGGAGGAAAGAGGAATACATGTGTGGTGTTTATTATACAGCTATATACACAAAACCTAAGAACTCATCGTAACATAAAGGTTTACTCTATTGAAGTTGCCTTACCGTTGAAATTGAGGCTATTTTATGAAGCGGGTTACATTTCAAATATTTGTGTGTTTAATTACTATAAAGACTGTCACACTTAGACGCCATTGTAATAATAAGAAATAGAGAAAATAAAATTAGTAATTAATACTGTGAGGCCTCTTGTTTATCTGCTAATAATTCTTGCCCTCATCGAATGACGAGCACTCGCTCCACTAATTGAACCTGGACAATATTCACTAAATTTTATAAATGAGTTATTTCTTGTTTCCTAATGTAGATATACATGTTTATGCTCGCACGTACTTTATTAATTTACATTCTGGCAGAAAATTTCCTCAGGAAAGTTTCGTGAATAAACATAATAGTTGTGGAAGATTAAAAATTACACGTTATAAAAACTACTTTTATGATCAAAATAATAATTTTGTGAATATGTAAGATTATTTATAAATTTATTTAGATGGTATGGTTTTTTTGTTTTAATGTAATACGCTTTGTATATTGAAAACTCTCCAAATAAACATTAAGGGTTTTAAGTTTCAAATTATATCTTGACTTGCCGTTCGTCACAGGCAAGAAATGTCATAAGTTTTAAGTCCACATTATAAGACTAAATAATAGAGATTGGATAAATTTATCAGCTATGTTGGAAATTATAATATGTCTATCGACTCTGTTTTTTTTTTATGTAATAAACAATAATTTGAGATTTTCGTATCCTGGTTTTTTTAGTTTGTATGTACATTAAATACAACCACTCTTTTAATTTATAGAAAAAACCCAACGTATTGGTTGAAGTGAATTTTCAAACTCATTATATAAACCACAAATACACATAAAGAATTACTACCAATAGTTGAAACCGTCTAATAAATCTGACCACATGTACAACTATTTATTATTTGTTAATTATTTAAAGAAAAAAGATAACATACATAATTTATTTAACTATCTATCTTTATAGTTCATTAAATTGATAATTAATATTACAATTGCAAATGGAGTGTCACATTTTTTAATATGAGTTAGTAATTTGAAGATTAGTAATTTTCAAATATTTTTTTTTAGTCAGCTTTAAATACTACCCATCCAGTTCTCCCACATTACTAGACTAATACGATGAGGATGAAGAAGGTATAATTTAGAGTGTGATCGTATGTACGCCGAGGGAAAGTGGAATTTAGGAAACAACGTCTCATAAAAGAGTCCAACCCTGATATTTATGGATGTTTACTAATTAGAGAGCAAAATAAGCCCGTAAGGAACTATTAAAAAAAAGTTAATATTTTCAATCATTTTACCTGAAATCAAACCTAAGTTCTCTAAAAAAGGGGGTTGACTCCTTAAATCCCTTGCATGTCTACTATAATGTGAATAGAGAAAAATCGCTTCTGTTATTTCTTAAAACGTGTTTTTATTTTGTTTTATTATTATTGTAGGTGACCTGTTGTTCTAGGGGTAACGTGTCGGACTTCTGCACTGGGGGTCTGGGGCTCAATCCTCGGTCCCGGCACAGATTTATCTGATTGCCAAACCCTTCCTTCACCTCTGACAAGACATCTTGTGAATGTATGTGAATGTGAGGAATGCCAGGCCTCCACCGTGGTTCGGATTCCACGTTAAACTGTAGGTCCTCCATTTCATATCACAATCACCCCTACCATTACACATTAGCGTAAGTGCGTATAACCCGAACGGGTAGTAAGACGCGGTGCTAATAATAATTTTCAGCAACCTACTAGGATCGAACCAGTGTACATGTAAGCCTTCACAGGCCGTCATGGTGACGAAACCCCAACTGAAAGTTGGTGAAACTAATTTGACACTAGTGTCACCCCACATTACACATTAGCGTAAGTGTGTATAACCCTAACGGGTAGTAAGACGCAGTGCTAATAATAATAATAATAATAATAATAATAATATTTTATTATTTAAGTTGAAAATGAACACCTAGACACGGGAATAGAACATGGGACCTTGGGATTGGTACACCAATACTCTAACAAATAAGTTATCAAGGATTTTCCTTTAGTCCAGTATCATTATTCACTCATATTTTAAGGTATTTTAAAATAATCCTATATTTAGATGCGACTCTAACCGTAACTAACAGATATAATAGTTTTGTTATTTAATTCATAGTGTTTATATTTCCTAGCGACAGATTGTACATAAAGGAAACGTGAAAAAAATGTAGCTGAAAACTTTTGTGGGCATTACTAACTTCAATCCAAATTTGTTAAAAGTGTATATGGTTGCACACAATTCAGAGTTATTTTAAATAGAGCGTAAAAATCTATAGCCCCGAGGTTAAATAGGGGTAACTATAAACAAGTCAAAAGATACCAATAAAAATTATTTTGGTGTGTCCAAAGACAAGCATGGGACTATGAGAATATGGTGTTCACAATTTTATTTTAGATCTCATTTCTTTAGTCATATATGTGAACAATAACTTCCTTTCATCCTAAATAAGGTTGCTACTCAGCTATAAAACTTCTGGCTTTTTTTTTTTTCATTTCTTAAACAAAAATTTATATTGCTATAGGTCAATCAATTTTAGAACAAACGAATGAGGTTTCGTTTGGATTCAGGAGGTTGGTTGGAAACATTAATAATTCCTCAACCATTCAGTGTGAAGCAAACAAATCAGATGGAAGCAACCGAAATTAACAACCCATAATAAAAACAGAAAAGGAAGAAATTGTTTCTTTGGAGTTATAAATCACGTATATTTTAGTCGTTTCGTTTTACTATCGTGTCATTAGGTTTTGTGTCTATGCTGATCTCAGATATATAATATTACTACTGTTTATAATATTAATTTGGAAATTGAGGGACTTTGGCAAGTCGTAGGTTGGTGGATAATGGCTTATCCTACAGACATAAAGCTCAATAATTAGGGTAATATATAATGTTCATTTATATTTTACTAGATTGCATCAAAGTCACCTATATGTTCACTCCCTATTACTTTAAGTACCACACTTATCTATTCCTGGACTTGGACCCAAGCCATCTATGATGACGCCTACCTTTCATCTCCTTTCCATTACCTTGACCCAAGACCTGCTCAAAGAAGGCCATGGAGAACCAATTTTTTTTTCCAAAAGCTAGTATAATATCACGCACCTTAGCTTGCAGCCATTGCTGCGACGATCCATTAATAATAATGATAGTAATAATCAAAAATAATTTTATTTCTAAGCATTATTTTATCACAGTTCTGTGCTTATTTATAAATGATCCCCATATATTTGCAGTTCTAGTCACTCACAGAAATACTTTAAACTGACACGTTTTGAAAATATCACGAGATGGACGTCAACTTAAAGAAAATCGGCACGCCGATTAACTCCTTTTATATTATTTATAAAATTCCTAAAATAAGTGAAGGTTACAGGGGTGAAGGGGGGAGGGGTTAGGTCCAATTCTAGTTAAATTTAATTGGCTTTAATATTATACATAAAAAAACATAAATTAAAGTAATATTTATAAAATAAATAACAAAAACCAAATAGAGGAAATTAAACAAAATAATATTTGAATAATAAACACAAATCATAAGTATGACCATTATAATAGTAAAAGTTAAGATAATATATTTTAATCATTATTATTATTGTTATTATTATTATTATTATTATTATTAGCACCGCGTCTTACTACCCGTTCGGGTTATACGCACTTAAACTAATGTGTGATGGTAGGGTGATTGTGAGATGAAATGGAGGACCTACAGTTTAACGTGGAATACGAACCACGGTGGAGGCCTGGCAAGAGGCCTGGCATTCCCCACATTCACAAGATGTATTGTCAGAGGTGAAGGAAGGGTTTGGTAATCAGATAAATTTGTGCCGGGACCGTGGATTGAACCCCGGCCGCCAGCACAGAAGTCTGACACCTTAACCCATGACCGCCAGGTCACCTTTATTTTATATCGAAGTGTACAGTAGGGCACACATTTAAATATTCTTGAAATGAATGCAGTAAACATAACTTCCAGATGAAAATCAATTCATAATATATATTTTGGAAGATTTTAATAACAAAAGGCACATGTGTTTTACTTTGCTCGTAAAGAGCCAATATTTTGACAGTTTTTATTTTCTGAAAGCTTTCAAATATTGTTATTTTTTTGTGACATGAGTGAATTGTGGTAGCTAGCAGGATGGGATGATGGCACAGACCGGCAGAATCTGGAAGATTAATGAGAAATACCCTCTCGAACAACCATCTATCCATCCATTCATCCATATTTCACCATAAATCACGTGTTATGCCTGCAAGATCATCCACTAGGCTCTAACACATGAATCTGATTAACAGAATACATTCTCCGGGACATTTAGTGGCGCTGCGCAGCGGTGAACGCCTCAACTACACACTTCGCTTGCTGGCGTTGAACTCAAGGGGGAAGTGGAGAAAAAAAGGAGCTTATTATTTTCTTTTTTTGTAATTTAGAGAAATTACTATGTCTTTCATAAAATTACTGGGGTTGGAGGGGGGGGGGGACATAAAATAATCCCTCACTTTTCTTATGAATAAACGTTTGAAGCATATTGTACACTATCCAAACAAATTGTTTGCGTTTAACAGAGATGAAATTTATTATTATTGTTATTTTATAGGTATTGATAATAACAATCAGAAGTGACAGCTGTAAGATCACATGAAGTATGAATACGTGAAGATTGAGTTAGTAAATTTTCTAGTTGTCAGATAAGCTCATCTGTCAGAAAAATTGGGATGTGACTTAATAAAGTATAGTAATCCTAATAGTAGATACCACCTGCTCTGGTGGTCGAGAAGTCTCAACGCGCTGCTCTCACAGCAAACTAGACTGCTGATGACGGGGAGATCGAGGTTCGAATCTCAGTCGAGTGTGCTGGGGATGGAGAGGAAGGGGTAATCCTAAATGGTTTGTTTACTCTTCCTCCATGCAAATGAGTATATACTATCTCTAATTATAGACTTCATAATCTATAAAATCCTTAGAGTAATTAGTACATAGGCGTATTACCATAACGAGTAGTTAGTCACGGAGCTAAAAAAAAAGAAGTAGATACCAAACCCTAGTGCAATGAGATGTTGTATTTAAAGATTTATTTATGTATGAGATGTATTTTGTTACCAACCAGATGGTTTGAAGGTTAATTTGAGCTTAGACCATATCAATGGGCAGATGGATTGGTTGCCAGCCTCGTCATCTGTGGTTTTGACTATCCCACGAGCTCAAGACTCAAATTCTGGCCAGGTATACCAAGGCTTATTTTCTTCTATTAAAATTCTTCTCACAATACCTCCATGCAAATGTGGGTACAATCTATCCAAACTTTCTTCCTCATCACAACCCCAATAGAGTATTTTCATTCGGATAACCTAGGCCATTAATAAATCTCAACGAGAAAAAATGGGCGTAGTTAATGTATTTATGAATAGTTTAAAAATGTATAGTTCCCACGCTAAATACACACTAAGCCCTTAAGGTAGGAGTGTAGGTAAGTTGAGATAAGGGCAATGCTTTTGCGGTTTTTCAAGCAAAAGATTTTTGGCCAATATAAATAGAATATTGCTCCAGTAGAAACATAGAGTTTAATTACCCTTAAATTGTTATATCAACAATTGTTGAATATCTGTCATGAGCATAGTAGCATTGGATGATAAGCTTTTAAATGAAGATAAAAAGTTGTCATTAAATTCCAGGACATTCTTGAGAGATTTTCAAGAACTTTTTATACCATCACAAGAAAAAAAAGTTGGACCCTTTGTTTCTACTGGAGCAATATTTGATTTATTTTGGCCAAAACAAAATTGCTATTAAACTGCAAAAACAATTACCTTACCTCACGTTCCTTACATTCACACAGTAGTCTACTGCACCAATGCTCTACCACTAAATCAAAGGCCCTGGGTTCGATTCTCAAGTTTAAAAGTCCTTTTGCCAACTACATTTAAATTATTTCACTTAAATGATTGATGAACGCTACTAACATTTCCAGCCAATTCACTTCGGGGTTTATATACTAATTACTATGCTAATGTGAATGGTATGAGAAGAGTGTATTTTAAAGAAAGAATAAATGCATTTTCGTTGAAAGAGAGTGGAAAAACATAAAGAAAAAACACCTCAGTACACCTTACTGAGACTTGAAACACGATCTCCCGGTGTTTGGCCATCCAGTATATAGCGGGAATTACAACTTAGATCATGCGACCACTGAAGTGGGTTTTTCTTATATTTACTAAGCAAGGACCAAACCTCTGTAAAGGATTATGGTGGCGTCACCATAAAACTTCATTCTTGGCACTTTCTTTGGCGTTTTCTTTTATAAGTCCGTGTGAAGAATTTTCCATCAAAGTCCTTAGATTACTTATATATTCAAAAAGGGCGAAAATACGAGTATAACATAATATTTTTTCTTAAAGTCTTTCAGTTAAGTGACGATTGAAGTTGATACATACTGGATAGCTTGGTGATAGAGCATTGGCGCGCTGAGTCAAGGTTACCAAGTTCAATTCCTGTCCCTACATGCCATTTTATAGCTAATACAATTTCTTTTTTAGATTCGTGTTTTGCTACCCATTCAGGTTGTACTCATATGTACTAATTACCTTCATGAGTTAGGGGTGAGGAGGGTCGAATTTAAATGAAGTGTACCCATATTTTAGTGAAGGAAGGGTGGGAAATTATTTTGTAAAAAAAAACACCCACATTACCCAAAATGTGGTCTAAAAACCCACTATTACCGTCATTGGCACTACAGTATATTGGGATAGTGACACCTTAGATCATGCATCCACCAAAGAGTTAAATTTATTTAAATTATGTCAAACTTTCTGCGAATACATTCTTCAATCTCAGCCCTGTGTTTATAAAATGCATTGAAAACTAACATTTAAGCCTGCCCACGATAAGTAGATTCTAACAATATAACCAAACCTAACCTTCAATAGAAGACTCATGAGTGGTTGAAATACATGAGTGGAGAGTTCAGGGATTACACTATCAAAGTGTCGCCGTAGCATCTATTTGCACCCTTTATCAAATCCAAGGCCTCCTCACGGGAGATAAGACTGTATTCGCGGCGACCCAAACCTTTCAACCGTTTGACGGATTCAATGGGCCACTCATCACCGCGATGCAGGCATCTCTCTACCGTCCTGACGCCCGTGTGTGACGCTTGGAGATAATAAGGCGTGGGAATGACGCGCGTCGCGTCGTGTCGTGCCGGGTCCGCTTCAACTTCCGGTCGAGTGGTCTTGTGTGTGTGTGTGTGTGTGTGTATGTGAGTGATTGTGTGTTTGTGTTTGCACAGCTACAACATGGCGGCGTACCTAATTATTCAGAGGATGTGACGACGATGAAAGATGATTGAAAGCGTAAATTATGGATTGATACTTTTATACCATTTGAGCAGATGAATAGTGGTGGGATATAATAGAAGGATTAATTGGAGTGAAAAAGGATGATAAATTGTTTATTCTTCAGTAAAAATAGATATGAAACTATAAAGTTCACTTAAAGAATGAAATTAGAATTTTATTAACAAAAAATTAAACACTCTAAGACCCAATTTTCTTTTCTTATCATGCCTTACTGCCTGACCGAGATAGCAATATTTAACCACCTTAAGGGTTGAAGAAGGTAAGATTTGAGAAGATTGTATCTTGATTCGAGTTCCAGATTTAAGTCCCAGACTCCCAATCGCTCCTCAAGAGACAAATGTCTTTTTGTCCACCTGCGCACTGGAACGTCTGAATCTTTATCACAAAATAAAACACAGTTCAAGACAAAAGTAATCAATTTTTTTATAATTTTCTTAAATATTCATAATGTCCTCATCCGTGGTAGAGATTGTTTAAATTTGTTTCCGGTTTTACTGTGACACCTGGACTCAAATGAATCTTTAATATCTGCCTTAAGGTGGCATGGAGGGAACGTGAGCTAAGGGCATTGTTTTTGAAGATTTTTTCATAAAAAATATGTTTTGTTCAATATAAATTAATTATTTCTCCAGTAGAAACTAGAATTGCAGTTTATTCAAATAGTGATATAAACATTTATTGAATATCTTTTTAATGACAATTTTTTCTCTTCATTTAAAAAAGGTGTTTTCTTGAATGCTGCTATGCTCATCACAGATATTCAAAAACTGTTGATATTATCATGTGAAGGAAATTAAGCTATGAATCTACTCGAGAAATGATTTATTTATTTTGATCAAAAAAGCTTTGCTATAAAAAAACCCAGCAAAAACACTGGTCTTAACTCCTGTTTCTTACATTAATACCACCATAAATATTTGGCAGCCAACCAAAGAGAATAGGATTAAAGATTTAAAAAAAGTTAATTATTTCGTATTTATCCAACCATTGGATTTTTTCAATTATATATGTAAAATATAAGATTTACTTACTTAACCTTCAAATGTATCACATTACTTTGTTATGATTATTCTTTAAATCATAATACTTCACATTCACTTCTCAATAATTTATTATTTATCTTTCAATATGTTACAATACATTTCTGTTAATTTTGATGATCATTTAAAGGTGAATTTTCAACTAATACTTTTTCAATGCTGAAAGATTTTCACTACTAAAATTATATTAATTAATGAATTTTTAATTATAATTTTAATGTGTTTATTTTATCAACCAGATTTGTTTCACCAACATGTTATTATACTACTATAAAGCCACATGGTTGACTCCTCACTCACTGACATTAATGTTTTCCCAATTTCAGATGAGCTAGAAATTTGAAATTTGGCAAACCTATAGATTTTAGCCTGTAACTGACGGGAAAATTTCAGTTTTCAACCACCGAAGAAAAAATTCAAAATGGCGGAGAAAATTTAAAGTCTGTGCGTACCTTTCTTTGGAGGTCTCTTGTGGTTAAATGGTAAGACCTATTAAAAAAACGGCTCTAAGATTACATTAATTTACATCTTCTTGCAAAGAAAACCTACTGAAAAGCGATTTATGTTATATATTATTGTACATTATTCACAAATTTCATTAATATGATTAACATTTCAATTCATTAAAACAAGATTAAATTCAAATCTATTTTTAGTCATTACTGATTCATTTCTCAAAATAATATTTCAGACGTTGAGCAATCATTCTTAAGAGTCCTCGTTTCAGTTTCAGGTTCCATAATAAATGTAGTATCTACTTAGATCAAGAGCAGGCATGGGATGAGATTATCATAATTTATTACAAATATGAGTCTCAGACCCTTATAACTCATTAAAAAATATTCTGAAACTTTGCTTTTTGTTGGTAAATAATTTTAAAATATAAGGTTATGTGTAGAATATGCAATGCTTATTGCCTTATCTTATTCTATATTTGGTGTGGATAGCTTAAAAAAAACGTTCTGGACAAGGCAGTTCCGATGACTGGCGGCTCTAAGGCCTGGAACTGCAACATGGCCGATCTCTGCTACATACCGTATGAACGAGTAGTAAGTCACAATATACATCAGCTGTCAGTTAAGTTTCCCCTCCCCCCACACTCCACCCACTTGTGATTTACAAACACCAGTTTACAACGCGTGTCAAAGTTAATTTACACTGATGTGATGAACGGGAATAAATGAAAACGTGAATAATCACAAGGGGATAGAGATATAGAAATAATTTCTCTAAAACCTTTTGGAATAAAACAATGGATTCATTAAAGATGTATTGATAAAAAATAATCATGGTTTGTGTTGTCTTTTGAATTATTTTTTTTTATCTATTCTCATTTTGGAGAAGTAAAGAAAGTGTATTTAAAATATTTTAAAAAGGATATTATCAATACTATATTCAAATATTAACATTAGGCAAACCCACTTCTGTTGTAAAATGTTCTGAGGCATCACGTTCGCAATAAACTGGATTGCAAATAAAGGGGATATTCGAGTTTGAATCCCGGTAGGGTGTACTTAGGGTAGAAGTTACTAATTATTATTATTAGCACCGCGTCTTACTACCCGTTCGGGTTAAACGCACTTACGCTAATGTGTAATGGTAGAGTGATTGTGAGATGAAATGGAGGACCTACAGTTTAACGTGGAATCCGAACCACGGTGATGTCAGAGGTGAAGGAAGGGTTTGGTAATCAGATAAATCTGTGCCGGGATCGAGGATTGAACCCCGGACCCTCAACACAGAAGTCCAACACCTTACCCCTAGACCACCAGGTCACCTTAATTTACTAATGATCTTCAACTCTCCCTCAATGCTAATTTGATTAAACTTACTCTAATTTTAACCTTCCTCATCCCTAAAACACAATAATAATAATAAAAATGGGGAATGCCAGGCCTCCACCGTGGTTCGGATTCCACGTTAAACTGTAGGTCCTTCATTTCATCTCACAATCACCCTACCATTTAAATCACCCTACCATTTCACATTAGCGTAAGTGCGTACAACCCGAACGGGTAGTGAGACGCGGTGCTAATAATAATAATAATAATAATAATAATAATAATTAAAATGTGCGTGAAGCTTGAAAAGGGTGAAAGGTGGTGCTATAAATGGAAACAAAAAACATATATAACCATGCTAAAAATAGATCTAATGTGCTATTCTCATATTTGACTAGACTGCTAATGATGGAGAGATCCAGATTCAAATATCAGTTATGTAGGTTCTGAGGGGGTTTATTAAAAAAAATCTACTCTCCTTCCACGCAACCGTAGGTACACATCCTATAAATATAACCTTCCTCATCCCTTAACCATTGGTGTAGTTATTACATAAGCGTATAACCCTAACAAGTAGCAAGAAGTGTTGCTAAAAATATACATATACTCGCTTTGCCCGTCGGGGGCTACGCCCCTAAGCCCACAGTGCGTTTTCTTTGCAAGTGTATATTCCATTCACCGTAGGAATTGACTTATGAAAGGCCTTTTTCCCTACCATAAATCTACAATATAGTAGGATATTGGTAGGGAAAAAGACCTTTCAGAGAGTAATTCCTACCGTGAATGGAATATATGTAATCTAATGTAATTCCAGATACGTTTTTGATAGGTCTTACCGTTTAACCACAAGAGACCTCCAAAGAAGGGTCCACACCGACTTTAAAGTTGTCTACAATTTTGAATATGTTTTTGGGGGGAGGGGGGGGGACTAAGAATTACATTTTAATTTTTTTGAATTTTCCTGCCGGTTACAGGCTAAAAGCTATTAGTTTGCTAAATTTCCATTTTCTAGCTCATCTGAAAGTGGGTAAACATTAATGTCAATGAATGAGTCAGCCATGTGGCTATATAATAGTATAAAATAATATATATATATATTCATACGCTCTTTGTTTATGTGGCTAATTTTTTTTATAAATTATATCTTTTTAATCCCTACTCTATTAGTATAAATAATGTATGCGTAGGGCCCGTACGGGTATTATGGCCTTTTTTTTACTACATCCATTGCGGTTTCCATCCTGTGGCCTGGGTCAGTTTTTATTCAAGTTATATAGTTTTCCATTTTTTGCGTACTAAGTCTAGCTTAGCTTCATATGTCTTATTATTTAACTTAAGACTAGGACAGACACAACATCCAATCCCTGAACGTTAATTCTTCACTGTCAAAAGATAAACCCACATTTCATCGATGATAAATTATTCTTCGAGCATGCTGGGGATCCAACCCGGAACCCTTAGATAGTTAGATAGACACGCTACCGAATGAGATAAGGTGTCGGATAGAAGTACTATCACATAGTGTGAAAAAAATAGTCGGATTAAACCAAACATTCAATTTGTGACATTAATTAAAATTATTGTGCAGTTATCCAAACCTACTAGAATTTTGGTTAGTTATTATTATTATTAGCACCGTGTCTTACTACCCGTTCGGGTTATACGCACTTACGCTAATGTGTAATGGTTGGGTGATTGTGAGATGAAATGAAGGACCTACAGTTTAACGTGGGATCCGATCCACGGTGGAAGCCTGGCATTCCTCACATTCACAAGATGTCTTGTCAGAGGTGAGGGAGGGGTTTGGTAATCAGATAAATCTGTGCCAGGACAGAGGATTGAACCCCGGCCACCAGCACATTTTGGCTAGTTAAAATAAAAGGTGTTGCTACTGTTAACCAGGGCAGTCATTAGAGGGGTTGGGGGGTATTGTTGGTTGAACGCTCATAATATAGTAGTATTGGCGATCTAACAAAATTTGGCACAAATAAATATAATCATGTATTTTGACTTATCGAACGAGTGGAGTGTTTTCCACGTTCTAGCTCCACAAATTTGCAATTGCCCAGTTCTATGTCTGTGCTGAAAATATATGTCTCACGATAACATTTGACGAATAGCTAATAGTTAATTTAAACTTGGTACAATAAATTTTCTTTGTGCCAAGATACATGTCAATTTCTTTGAGGAAGAAAATCAATAGAAGGGCTTAGGATAAATCAATCCTCATTTGTATTTTAAAAAAAACAAGGCTTCTGGCATTAATTAATACATGTATTTACCTTTTAGGGCATTTCCTGATACCCTTTATGGATTAAAATTGATAGATAAGTGTAAAGTACTAAAATGACACTAAACAAAGACTATAAAGTTTATTAACAATATTGGGCTAGAAGTGGGGAAGGGAGAAAATAAGTGGTTAACAGGAAATCGAAGTTTTCTAAGAGTATCCTTGGTGTAAACATGTTTTTTCATAAAATATTTATTTATCACCACGTATTACTACCTATAAAATTTATACGCAAATACGATAATTAATATAACGGGGTAGGTATGAGGAAGGGAACATGTTAGAGGTAGCCTACCTGCACTTGATTGGAAGGAGAATGAGAACACATTAAGGAAATATCACCTTCATTAAATAATACAGGGATCTGAACCCAGATATCCCGTTATTACCAGGCTTGGCAAACACGATAGTGACACCTTAGACCATTTGGTCATTGAAGCGGGCATGTGCTCTTATAAATATTGTTCATAGCTATTAGGTAAAAAGGTTGACCTGGCGGTCTAAGGGTAAGGTGTCGGACTTCTTTACTGGGGTCCGAGGTTCAATCCTCGGTCCTGGCACATATTTATTTGATTAACAAACCCTTCCTTCACCACTGACAAGACTTGTATTAATCACAACTTGTGAATGTGTGGAATGCCAGGCTTCCACCATGGTTCGGATCCCACGTTAAGCTGTAGGTCCTTCATTTCATCTCACAATCATCCTACCATTACACATTAGCGTAAGTGCATATAACCCTAACGGGTAGCAAAACGCGGTGCTAATAATAATAATAATAATAGATATTTGGTAGTGACATTGGAGTTTACTCTTGTTCATAAAAAGCAGTAAATTCTAGAGAGAATATAATTTAAACTCCTGCAGATATGTCAAGGTACTAATATATGTACTGCCAAACAAATACATAATTTTCAATACAATTTCAACATATTCTGTACGAAACAAAATTATTTCTAAAAAAAAAGAAAAAGCTTGTTAGAATTTATTGTACGGTTCCACGTCCCAGAGTGCACATATTTTGATTATTCACAAATCCACTGTTTTCCCCTAACCCTAGTCTACCCTCCTTCACAAAAAATAAATTCTACCCCTTTTCATTGCAACATATGCTTTCATTGGAACTAGGGGGTAGAATGGGGTCCAAGTTTATATGAACTACAGTGAATGTAATTAAAATTGGACACCGGTCACTCATGAGTTTTCCCTAATTGGAGTTTCCCTGAATATTTAAAGGCCTCACCCCCTCTTTTCCCCTAACTACCCTACCTACTTCTATGCTCCACTACAGCTCTATTTCTCAAACCCCCGCCTATACCCC
>CABEEJ010001499.1:47701-84388 GCA_901482245.1 Timema douglasi
CCCCCCCCCCCCTTGAACCTCTTTTACATCTCCCAAATGCATACATTTACCCGGTTAAACATGCAAGCAAGCAGTTGGTAGGAGAATGGTTGACCTTCGACTAGGGAATTTAATACGGAATAGTCCATATTATGGCACATGTTTCATTCAAAATTACAGCCTTCATACATTCCTGGAAATATGAACTACATTCTCAGATTAGTTTAGTTATTGGTACATGATTTCGGTGATTTTTTTTTTCCTAAGTGGAAGAGGCTGTGTGCTTCCACAACCCTTCTATAAACACCTTTGACGTACAACCCGATTTAGATAAGAAGAAACATTTTTTCGAACAGCAACTTAATATCTGTTCAGTTTATACGCATATATGATGGTTAATCTAATGGGTTAGGGATGATAAATGAAGCATTTTAGAGGTAATATACCTTCATTTGCTTTGAAATATTGTGAGAAATAATTTAGGGTAAAACACCCCCTAAGTATATCCGACAGAGATTCGATACTTGTTAATTTAATTCAGCACCGCGTCTTACTACCCGTTCGGGTCGTACGTTAATTCGACCCTTGATCTCCGTGTCGTAAACAGGACAGACTAACACGTGAGTGACGCCTTACACCGTTCGGCCACGAAAGCGGGAGAATTTTAATGACAACTATAAAATTTATTTTATTAAATTTCACATATTATTATGCCAATTCAAGTGATCTTATAACTGCCTCTATTGATAGGCTATATATTAAAAATAGGGCCTACCTTTTAAATATCACTCACCCGCTTCGGTGGCCACGTGGTCTAACGCGCTAATCTCGTGTTATATTAGACTGCCGATTTCATGGAGATCATAGTTTGATCCCGGTTGGGTGCAGTGAGGGGGGTTTCTGCTAAATGGTTTTCCACTCCACGCAAATGTGGGCGCATTTATTCTCAATTAAGCTTTCCTAATCCCCAACCCATTAGTATTCAAGCGTGTACCTTGACTAAGTGCTAAAAAAACCACCCATATTATACAGAGTGAGATGGAAACAATTGACGATCTATGATGAAGAAAGTGATGGACAACGTGCTGAGGTTTGTCTGACGTCCGGTGGACCTCCCCTGAGTGACATTATCTTCAAAAAGTGATCAAATGTCGTATTAGGTTTGTTTGTATTTAGCTATTAAATATTTACTTTTCTGTGAAAGTGTTAATTTTTAAGTTATTAATCGTTTAATGTTTCGTCATCATCCTATAGTGAAATGTTATCAATGTTGACTGAAAAAAGTTTATATTTTTTTAATAAAAGCTCTATTTTTAGCACCGTTTCTTACTAACCATTCGGGTTATATGCCTATATACTAATTATTCTAATGTGTTAGGGATTAGGAAGGTTTTATTTTGAGGAAGTATATCCACATTCACATAGAGGGAGAGTGGAAAACCAACAAATAAAAATACCAAACCCAAGACAACCAATTGGGATCGAACCTTCTAAAAGCTCGTTCCTTCCTAAAGCCTACAATAGTTTAAGTCTACCAACGTTCTAGAACATATTCAAAATCATGGTACCCACCGTTTATTTATCAACAAAACTTGTTAATTAAGTTATTATAACACGTCTTAATACCCTACTGGGATATCCCGATTTAAGTATCCACAGTTATATAGGTATAGGTATAGGTATAGGTAAATATAATAATCCTGCATTTACATTGAGGAATAGCTAGGAACTATTTGGTTTAAACAACACTTAGGTACACCCTGATTGTGATCCATACACTGTACTGAATTAACTTGACACTTAGTCGGCGTGATCACTGATGTGGACTACATACATTTAACATCAACTCCTAAATCAAACATACATGTTTTATTTTGCGTATGGCATACATGACTGGCAGGGAAATTACACCCAGATCCAGTCGCCTTATATGTAGACAATTAGCCTCTCTGTGTGAACAGGACGTTACCCAGGGTACACAATAAGAGGTATATAAACATACGCTTGATTAAAAAACAAAGTTTTAATAACGGAAGAAAGCAACTCTATACAATTATGTGTAAATAAAAAAATACGCGGCTTGGGGGAGGAACGATCATAATTACAGAGATCAACCGTATCTGAATAATATGGACTGTACACAGCAATCGAGCTCGGGACCTTTGGCTTAGCATGCTCTAACCACTGAGCTATCCAGGAACCATCCCGTGTCCAGACTCATTCTTCACTCATAATTTAAGACAGAGTCTGTAAGGGACGTGTGGATAAAATTGGCCACTAAGAGCCTTTTGTTTTAATGTTGTTCATTCTTGTGTGAATCCAATTTAATAGTATCTTACTATTTCTTAATAATATTTGGTGTGTTCACGTTTCAATTCTAGTAGCGTATTTCTTTGAATCTAAGACCCGCCTTGGCGGCGTAGTTGGCTAACGCGCTAGTCGTGTTGAGCTCGACTGCTGAGGACGGCGAGATCGAGGTTCGAATCTCGGCCGGGTGAACTGGGGATGGTTTTTCCTAAATGGTTCTCCACTCCCCCTCCACGCAAATGCGGGTTCACTTCCTCTAACTCAACCTTCCAAATTCCTAATCCATTAGAGTAATTAGCACTTAAAGCATATAACCCGAACGTGTAGTAAGACGCGGTGCTAAATATTATTATTATTTTTATTCTAAGAGGCACATTTCCCCCCAATTTTAATGTGTCTAGAAAGGGGTGCGTCTAAGGGCCAGTTTCATAGTCAAATTTAGTACGCCAAAAGTGCGACGCTACACTAAGTTCATGACGACACCTACCTAAACCAGAATGAAATGGACCAGTTTCCTATGCGAGAACGGCCCATTCCATTCTGGTTTAGGTAGATGTTGTCTTGTATTTAGTGTAGCGCCGCACTTGAGGCGTACTAAATTTGACTATGAAACTGGCCCTTAGAATCGATGGCGTCCTAGAATCGTGGTTCCTTTTTGACCGACACTCTAGATAGCTAAGAAGACGATACTTTAGGATAGTAAAGATAAAGATGGCTCAGAAGAATGAAACTGATATTGATTCAGAAGGGATTGATGAATAAGATACCATGTACTACTGTTGTTGGTAAATTGAATTCTGTTATAAAAATATTTCTTATAAATAGGGTATTATAAGTTTGTATTCATTTTCTTAGTATCAAAGATTATTTTTCTGTTGGTGGTACTGAAAAATTAATGTGTGTCTTACAATCGATGGCGTCTTAAAATCAAAGAAATACGGGTAAATTTTATCGGTGACTTAAATATGCTATCCTACAGGAAAATGATTAGAAATTGATATTTTAAGCCAGAAATATTCGCTAGGATAAGGTAAATATAAGACACATTTGGGAATAAAACAATCGCCATTGTTTCTTTTTGGAACCAATCCGTGGTCTTCCACGTGAGAGTCTTGTTATGTGCTTATCACGTTGTTAAATATCTAATCTATAAGGAAAGGAAAATGCGAGTTAAATAATCTTTATATTTATCTTTGGTAAATATCGAAAGTGTATATGTGGATTAAATTTACTTCTCCATTGCACTCAGTTGGTATTGAACACGGGTTTTCTAAAACAAATCCAAGGACACTTACCTGCACTGATGATCCTATTATCTAAGAAAACGAATTTATTAAAAACTTAATATTTTATTCTTATAGTCATAATATTCATTAAATACTAAAACTAGTAATTTGTGTTATTTAGACGAGATATTTTAATATTTTTTATTAAGTTAATTAATATTAAGAACATTTTTATTTTCATTTAATTAAATATGTTACAGATTTTGGTTGAATAAGCTTGATATGTCTACGAACATATAGGTCTTGCTTAGGGACCAAATTTTGGGCAAGATATATTCGAGGTATATTCCTTCATCTCTATATCCCAAATTACATAAACGCAACTCCTGGATACATCTGACACAAGCGTTACAATATACTAGAATATATTTAAAAAAAAAATCCAATTTGCTAAATCGGTCTACTGTTACAAATATGATTTTTTTTTAAAAGTAGTTTTAATATTTATTGGACCAGTGTATCTACATTTACAACGTATAGGGTCTACATATAATTTAATGTCCCTGTGATTTTTCAAACTGCACCCATGAGTGATGGAAAATAAATAAACTACTGCAAAATGTTTGTTCGAAATGTTTCACTAATGGGTCGTACGTTTCGTAGCATAGAATCAGGATATGAGGGTATGGGTGTAAAGCTTTTAAAAATATTTGTGATTTAAAAAAATATATATATAGTCTACTACTGATACATCTATTTTGAAATAGTGAAATATATAAATAACAACATTAGCGAAAGCATGTGTTTTTAAGATTGTACTTTTCCATTGAAAATAAATAGATGTAAAAAAAATTATAACAGGAGCGCAAACAAATAGATTTGTTTATCTGATCTAACCCGTCTCAGTGGCGTAGTTGGCTAGCGCGCTTGTCTTGTTGAGCTCGACTGATGAGGACGGGGAGATCGAGGTTCGAATCTCGGTTGGGTGAACTGGGGGTGGTTTTTACTAAACGGTTTTACACTCTCCCTCCACACAAGTGCGAATGCAATTCATCTAAATTAATCCTTCGTCAACCCAAACTCATTTGCATAATTAGTACATATCCGTATAGCCCAAACATGTAATACGCGGTGCTACAATTTTCTTTTTTTTCGATAATCGATATTTTATATATAAGGCTATAATATATATATATATATATATATATATATATATATATATATATACACGTGCGCTACGAATCGTGCTGGTGAAGTCAATACCACCCTCTGCTCTTTGAAGCGGTAGGCGGTTAGCCAAACGGTATCACACGCC
The DNA here is from genome assembly GCA_901482245.1 of Timema douglasi. Lineage (NCBI taxonomy): Eukaryota > Metazoa > Arthropoda > Insecta > Phasmatodea > Timematidae > Timema > Timema douglasi. The sequence goes on from CABEEJ010001499.1 coordinate 52,529, forward strand.
CTCCCCCTTTTCTGACCCCCCATACACCCCCATCTGCTATCCCTCCCCCCTCCCACACCCTTCCAATCACCCTCAAACATCTGTCGACCTGGTTGTTTTGCACCATTTTAATGAACTATGGCTTTTAATTAAATGAATTTTATCATACACGGGAAAAAAGGGAAGTAGGGTCTTATAAGTGGTCGGAAGGGTTGCCGAGTACGAAAAACAAAGATTTGGATGATTCGTTTTGTAACGAAATATTTTAAACGGATATATAGGGATGCAAATTATGTGTTTATAGTGTTTTGATTAGAAAATTACAATATTTAAATGAAGATATGTCTTATAATAACTAAGAGGAATACTCAAAGTTCTTATGATGACTTCTTCTCATTCTAATCTCTAAATAATAATTTATAATACATAAAATCGTTGAAAAAAAATCATTAAAGGGGGTTCTATTAAGTGTACCCGAATTGGTCTGAAGGAAGACTAGGAAATCTTTCGAAGAAAAAATAGCCCAGTATAATCAAATTGCATTCAAACTCTGGAAAACCAAAATTGACGCCACTTTCTGGATGCCCACTTTTGGTGGTAATAATTTATTTAAATATATATTTATATTATTAGAACTATATAATGTCTTTACCTTAGCTGAGTAGTAAGAGTTACCATGTTTCAAATTTTTATATTCATAAGAAATAAATTACCTATTATATTTAAATATAGCTAGGTCATCGTTGAATCGATGGCTGCAAATTATAGCGCTAAATTGTATTAATAGCTTTTATTTGTTAAAGTTCCATAATATAACGTTATACTTGACATTTATCTAAAAATTCACTCGTCAATTTTCTATCTATTTTGATCTTTAACGATTTAATTTCATGCAAAACGTGTCTTTTAACCTCTTCACACCATGATGAAAGCTAACACGAGCTTTCTGACAACTATCTATTATTTCCACTTTACCTCTCAAGTAATAAATGAGCTGTTATTATTTTAAACCAAGATTTTTTACCAATATCTCATCCAACACAAATCCTTGGCGATGTAAATAAATAATGATTGTGCATATGGGCCACTGTGCGTATAGTAGAAAAGCTGGAAATTTGAAAAGATTCGTTGGAATTTACCATTTTATACACCATAAACCATTAACATTTAAAATTAATATTAATTTTTTTTTAATTTAGTAAGCCTTTTTATCGTAATCTATTTATCGTAAGTAGGCTTATCAACACTATAAATAATACATTTTAGAAAATATTATATATTATTAAATGTAGGCCCTAATGAGAGTTCATTTAAGATATAATAAGACATATATTAAATAGGTTATATTTATTAAATTTATGAGAAATATGAAGATTATAAAATTAGAAGGAATAAAACAAATTTGAAAATTCTAACAGTTCATAGAGAAAAACATGGCACAACAAAAATTACATAAAACATATTTAAAAAATTATACTTAACAAATACAATGTAAGAATTGTCCCCTAATGTTAAACATATATATATATTTTTTTACGATCACAATATTACTTTCTTCGAAGGATGGAGAGAAAGTAAAAAGAATCACAAGTTTTTCTTTTTATTAGCTGCAAGTATTGTTAACTTATAGCTTAGAATCTAATTTTGATATCTTTGTCTGCGTCTTCCAATTTATTAATTTGATTATAAATTAGTCCACCCGATGTATGTTGAAATAATTTCACACCTGGAATCTTATCATTAAAATATTGCCCTTTGTACAGAGAAACTATAATAAATACTATCCTTTCATCTTAGCCATATTTTGCTAGCGACAATAAATACAAAGTATGATTCGAAAATTCGTATGAACGGACAGCTAAACAACACAGAACAAAAGTTCAAATAATAATAATTATAGTTCATAACCTAATGGGTAGTTTCTGAAGCCATGTGTGTGTGTTTTTTTTCACGCCTTCTGGATGCTTTGTTCAACGTATTGAACTTCTGGTGGTCAGGAAATTAATTGATACTAAAGAATGCTCATGTCCACCCGTCATAAACCAAAGATTTATTGTGTTTTTAGTATAAGAATCTTTTGGTAATTTATTACCGCGATGAATAAACATTTTACTAGGTCGTTGCCCAATCTTATTGCTAGTTAGGAATAATCAATCATATTAGGAGCTAACAAGCGTCGTAGCTCTGATTGCTCTCTTTACAGAATAGTCAATATTACAGACACATTTTTTTTTCAGCCACTTGTCGTTTTGATTGGGTCTAAAATCATTATAAAATTTAAAGAAATACATTAGTCTATTGATATATAAAAATGAGTCAGTACCTTTTAAGCTTTCAGAAAAAAGAATACTATACCAATTGGGATAGAACATTCTTCGGTGGCCATATGATCTAAGACGTCACGCTAACAATTGACTAGACTATCGATGGCAGGAAGATCTGGGTTCGAATATTGGTTAGGTGCACTGAAGGTTTTCTCCTAAATAGTTTTCCACTGTTCCTCCAAGCAAAGGAAGGTACACTTCCTTTAAATTCAACCTTTTAGTCCATAAATCATAGCCAGCCTCCTGGTAATTATGGTGAGCTCGTTGCTGCTGACTTAGAGGTCCCGAGCTCGATTATCGTATGATATAGGGAGATTTTTCTAGGAAATAGGAATAATTCCCATGGTCACCGGTGTTTGGTCAGTTAGGCTTACTTAGGTTAAGATCATTATTGGCTTTACGACATCATATTCACCATTCCCATTGTATCATCGGGACATAGTAAGAATCTCCATGAAATAGTACATTCGGGAATCCCCTGAACAACGATACATTAATACTGGCTGATCCTCCCACAAACTAAGCTAAAGATTGACGTAACCCAGATGCGTAATATTATCACCCCCAACTTATTAACGTAATTAATAAAGATTCGTGGACTATAACCTAAACAGGCAGTAAAACGTGGTGGTTAAGTTTTATGTGGATATAATGTGGATGTCCATTTAATAAAATAAGGGCCAATTAAAATTTACTTTTACTGATTTCTTTAAAGATAGTTTTTCTAAATCATTTATTTTGGCCTTTTTTTCAGATTCTGATTTTTACCACGAATATAGTTCCTTTAACATTGGATATTAAAATTCTTTTTTAGCATTGAGTACGTATTTATTAAACAGATCCCATGTGTAAAGAACGGTTAACTATCTAATTACTAATGGGAAAAAAAAGAAAAAAAAATTTACCAAACTATAAATTGAAAATTTTCATTTACACCTTATCTGGGCTGACAAAAAATTTAATATTTGCACTGATAGGGTAAAGATGAGATTGGAATAAGGTAATTTAATAGCTAAAATATGTAGATTGTAAAATAAATAAATAATATAACAATAATTTCGTAACAGTGGCTATAAATCTCCAGTGAAATAAGACCTACTCTCGTTAAAACTCTTATATTCGTGAACTCCTGCCCCCTATCTCATGACAAACACCCAAATCGCCCAGTGATAATATTAGGCAAGAGGAATTCTTTCATACATCTATTAACAAATGACATCCACTGATTAATCATGACCGTGATATGAAATATGATTTCCTGTAGTTCTACTTCTTTGGTTCGATATAAAGAACACTTTCACTTCTTGGATCGTCACTGAAATATCTATGTCCGCTGAAAAGAGGCGCACCTTTTATCACCTATTTATTTCAAGGGAGTTATCCTTCCTGAAACTCGTAATGTAATTTGCTTCTTTTGAGCGGACATAGTCATTTTACTTTATAAATCAGTGACAGTGACGGGTTTGATGTAACGGGTCATGTGACGTTAAAGCCATTAGGATGTTGTTTGTTATTTTAATTTATGGTTGTTTATTATTGAATATTAATTTAAGTTCAATTTACTATTGAATATTATTTTTAGTTCAATTCAATATTGAATGTTAATTTTAATTCAATTGTTAATCAATAATTAATCTAAGATTTAAATAAAAAGATATTTATTAATTAGCACTGCAACCTACTATCCGTTCAAGCTATACGCTTATGTACTAATTAAGCTAATATGTTAAAGCTGATTAAGTTAGGATCTAGAGGAAGTGTACCAGTGTTTGTGAAGAAGAAGAGTGTAAAATCTCTTTGGAACCCCTCCCCCCAATACACCCTACCCGGATTCAAACCCCTATATCCCCATCATTAGCAGTGAGATCTAATCTGAGAGTAGCACCTTAGACTATTCAACCACTGACGTGCGCCATGACTATTTAAAATTAAATATTGCATATTATGTGTCTTCGCTATTAAGACTTTGTATCATCTTAATATGATAATCCTAAAAGTAAATGGGTATATTTATCTAAAAAGAAAATAGATTTTTTTTTTTTTTTTTTGTTAGAACTGGAGATAGCTGTGGAAATAAATTGTCGCCGCTTTATTAAATTGTGGTTTCCTCTTTGAATATTTTTTAAATTTGTAATTTTTACACATCCTCGTATTAGTTTTCAGTTAAAAAACAACATGCTGAAAATCGGTCTGGGTATATAGTACCATACATCAATGTCGAAAATAACAAATTGACGCTCTAAATATACTTGACGCCGAGCCTAAATACATAAGGGCCGTAATGAAACAAGAGTGTTTTCTAGTTTTAAACCGCCCTTTTAAATTATTATTAATAATAATATTTATTTGTCTTCCTTTTCAATGCCTAGTAACGTATTGTAATCTTATTCAATTCATATAATCTACAATCTTAAGTAGGCTTTTTTAAAAACTATCTTAAATATGTTTACGAAAGACTTAGTGTCAAAAAAAGTTATATATTCCCCACGCCTACCAGGTAGACTTCTCTACAAGACACTACAGGTTCTACCCCTACGCCCCAACCCCTTTTTAATAACAGACACAAATCTGAGTATGGTTAATTCGAAGGGTATTGTTCCTATTACTCGTATAATGTAAGCCAAACGCTCCCTAACTAAACCTTATTTGAAACAGCCTTCATAGTTGTAGATACAAACTTGCTTGAAACAACCTTCATATTTGTAAATACAATCTAGTTTCAAACAACCTTCATAGTTGTAGATACAAACTAATTTGAAATATCCTTCAATGCTACAAATGCAAACATAATTTTATACACCCTTCATAGCTGTAAATGCAAACTTATTTAAAACTACTTTCATAGTTGTGAATACAAACAAATTTTAAATAGCCTAAGTAGTTGTAAATACAAACTCATTTAAGACACCCTTCAAAGCTATAAATGCAAAAAAAAATAATTAAACAACCTTCATAGCTGCAAATACAAACTAATATCAAACAACCTTCATGGTTTTAAATACAAACTAGCTTGAAACAACCTTCATAGTTGTAAATACAATCAGTTTCAAACAACCTTCGTAGTTGTAGATACAAACTAAATGACACACGGAACAAAACCATTCGGGTCTTGGGAGATATATTTACAATATTAAGTTTAGCAGACTGAAATCTTTGTGCGGGCAGAACGGGAAAAGGAAATCAAAACATGTGTTAATCCTAACCCTACCCGCCCCTTTTCCCCTTCACCAACCAACCCCCCATACTTCTCTTTTTCCACCTTCCACCAACGTGTGAACGAAAATGGAACGAAAACGGGGATGGATTTAGGATTGGGGGTGTTGGGGTATAGGTATAGAAGGAATGGGTTATTCAAAGTGCAAGCCATTAAGCCAAACCATGAGGAAAGGGATGTTCTGAGTAGATTTGTGTTTAATGTAGTGAGTTGGAGTTAATCCCTCTGATTCCGAAAACGTGTGTGGGGGGTACGGGGGGGTTTTAGGTATTCTCTCTCTCTCTCCCGCTCCCTCTTTTACCCGCCAGGAGCACTCAGAACTGCTACTAGATCCCTAGGTACTTATACCACTTGCGAGAGATTCGCTTACTGCGTTTAGTTTACGAACGTTTTCACTACTTAGTTCCATTAAGTATGATTTATATAGTATTTATTTTTAAGTACCGTTAAAGGTCTAAGCACATACACAAGCGTGATCCTGTAGAGTATACTGAATGAACAAGAAACAAAATATATACGTCTTATTTAATACGTTTCAAACTTATAATAAAAACAGCCTGCATAAATATGAATGTTAGTAAAGGCCTTAATCTCGTCATATTTAATTTTTCTTTAATTGGTGGTCCAGGTTCAGGGTCCAACCGAGTATACTCAGGTGTCCTTTTCCCTAAATCGTTTCCCACTTACAAGTAACGCTAATGAGATAATATTTCTCTAAAAATATACTTTATTAATTTCAATCTCATTAGTGTATTTGATAGCCCAAATAAGTAGTATAACGTTAAATAATTTGAGAAATATATTTAAAACCTGTTTATATCTTATAATTATTTGTTTGTGTGGTTTCTCTTAAAAGAGTTTAATGTTCTACCGTTTATTTATTTATAAAATAATAAGAATTAGGAGCATAATTTTTTTGTTTAAATATAACCAATTTAATTGTTTTAAATGTTAACCATCGGTATATAATTCAGATATTTGTATTTAGAAATTATTCATCCTTACGAACACATTTGCATTCATGTGTCTAATTGGAGAATTATTTTATGCTTAGTTATTATTATTATTATTATTATTACTAGCACCGCGTCTTACTACCCGTTTGGGTTATACGCACTTACGCTAATGTGTAATGGTAGGGTGATTGTGAGATGAAATGGAGGACCTACAGTTTAACGTGGAATCCGAACCACGGTGGAGGCCTGGCATTCCCCACATTCACAAGATGTCTTGTCAGAGGTGAAGGAAGGGTTTGGTAATCAGATAAATCTGTGCCGGGACCAAGGATTGAACCCCGGCCGCCAGCACAGAAGTCTAATACCTTACCCCTAGACCGCCAGGTCACCTTTATGCTTAGTATTAATAAAATATTTAATATCAAGTTTGAATAAATTATTAAGGTGAATGATTATTTAAATAGTATCATTAAATCATATATTTTAATTTAACTTTACTACAAAAACCTATCGATAACATAGGCTACACAAACACATTAATTAATAATCTACAGTTTCAAGCAAGAATATATTTCACATAGGAATTATATTGGTAGATTTAAAATATGTTGTCATTGCTTTTAAATATTAGAGATAGATCTTAGGCTATATAAATGCAGTTGGTGTATATATTATTGGATAAAAGGAAAGTATTACATAGGAGGCCTACTAATAGTGGTGTAGAAAATAACGTACTAAAATTACAGTTAAGATTGTGTTTAGAAGTTAAATAGATAAAATTTGAATGACAGTTTTTTTTAATATTGTTAATCATAGATTTAAAAAGGTTTATTTTTATTCCTAATTATTTTTTTCTCTTATTTTCGATCTTCCCCCGAACTCTCACGGCACACGAGTTGAAAAACTCTAGTATATACAGATACGTAATTCACACAGCGTGTAGACAAGATTTTTCAGCTTCACTCTCGCAAAAGAATGGATTGCCAGTGATGTGAAGATTCAAGTTTGAGTAATGGTTGGGTGTATTGGAGGTGACCTTCCCTCCCCCCCCCCCCAAATTGTTTCTTTTTCTCCCACCCACAAAAATTTGGAAATACTTTCCTCTAAATTCTACTTTATTTATCTCTATCAAACTAGAGTTTTATAAAGTTATTTTATTAGTTATTTTACTTGAACTTTCTGGGCCGACTGATTATATCTGCCCATGAATTATAAACTAACTTAGATCTTGAACAGACACAACATCCAGCCTCCAGCCATTAATTCATTACTGTGAAAAGGTAAACCCACATTTAAATTAATGATAATTTATTTTTGCACTGTTGGGAATCAAACCCGGAACAATTAACTCAAAGGGCAGACACGCTAGCAACTGAGTCAAGGTATCTGACAGAGTAATAAAATGCGCATAGATGGAATGGTAGGAAAAAGCACGGAGTTTAAAAAAAATATCTGTTACATAATATTACAAGCTACAAACATTAAAGTATATTTTTAACTTGTGCCACTTTTGCTTTAAATATACAAATTAACGAGCCCTCACTAAATTAAACTGACTCAATATTTACACGGTCGTACAAGATAAAAATAATCATATGTAAACAATAAACATACTATTGCGTTTTACAATATTCGCGAATGTTTTAAAGCTAGATATACATTTTGATTGAAATGTGTACATAGATATGTAATTTCACTATGTAACAAACCATATCTAAACAGTCATCCTTGTCCACATCGCTAATAGGCTGATACGTTTTATTAATTACGAATGTGAACATGTTGTGACAGTTCCCATCTCTCTCTTCAAAGCCTACTTGAACCTTTTTTGTTTGTTTTGTTTTATCTTTCTGTTTTAAAAATATCTTTCTTAATTTTTCGTTCTACTTTATTTTTGTTTTTGTTTTTTTGTTTCGCATAATTATTTTCGATTGCCTCTCCCTTTCTCTCTGTCCTCTTCTTTTACCCTTATTTTTATTCAATTTCCCATTTTAAACATATTCCAATTTTAGGTCTTTTCACCCCTCTAACTATCAGTATGCTCTTCCCACCCTTCTTTCACGCTATTGTGGGTGCATTTCCTTTCCAATTAATCCCTCCTTCAACTATGGCCTCCTCTTCTTTCACTCTTTATATTTTCCTATTATATATTATTATAATTATTATTAGCACCACGTCTTACTACCCGGTTATACGCACTTACGCTAATGTGTAATGGTAGGATGATTGTGAGATGAAATGGAGGACCTACAGTTTAACGTGGAATCCGAACCATGGTGGAGGCCTGGCACTCCCCACATTCACAATATGTCTTGTCAGAGGTGAAGGAATGGTTTGGCAATCAGATAAATCTGTGCCGGGACCGAGGATTTAACCCCGGACCCTCAACACTGAAGTCCAACACCTTACCCCCAGACCACCAGGTCACCCATATATATATATATATATATAATATATATTATGGCCTACTTCGTTGGTTGAATGATCAAAGGCGTCACTCACTCTGGGCCTACGAAGATGGGGAGAACCAGGTTCGAATCCCAATTGGCTGCAATAAGGAGACTATTTTTCAATTATGTTCCATTTTCTCATTACTCAATACATATAATTTAGTTATATGTATTTCTATATCTAAATAACTACTTATTTATACAGGGTGTTCGTAATCTCATGGCCCAAACTGTAAATGTAGTTTGTTTGAACAAAAAATAATACAAAATTCCTATACAATACATCCGGACAACTATGCTGATATCATTAAATTGTTTTCAAATTTTCGGCGTACAGAGCCAGGAGAGCAAAGCTGTTCAAGCAAGCCTGTACAACATGCTACAAAGGAGCTAGGTGCTCGGCACTACACATGTAATAATAGCAAGCATTTTCTGTAATGTAGGACCGTTAATAATGACCCTCAGAACGTATTCACATTTCTAGATGGACTGGTGTGTTGTGGACAGTTAATTGTGTTATGTTCTGCTACCGTACTCCAAGATGTCGAGGTGTGTAGTGACACGTGCCTAGCTCCTATGCAAATTATTGTACACGCATGCTTAAACAGCTTTGCTCTCCCGGTGCCGTATGCAGAAAATTGAAGACAATTTATTGGCATTAGCATAGTTTTACGGATGTCAGTGTATGGGGATTTTCTATTACTTTAGGTTCAAACAAAGTGTGTGCAGTTTAGGCTATGAATCTCTGAATACTATATATATTTATATAACTATATATATAAATATATTTAAATACTTATTTGTGTATATATACATACTTTTCTAACAAATTTAAATTATTTAATATAAATCTGTCACATCAATTTTATAAATTAAAGACCTTCAATTTGTTTACAATCGTAGTCAACAAACTTAAACTTAATCTATTTTTCCTTCACATTTTACAATCACTCTTTATGTTTAATTTTTAAAAAAACAGTGTGATCTTTATCTCCCTCAACATGTTTTTCACACAATTCTATTTCAATATACTGCTCTAAGATACACGTTTTTAATTATCTTGTTATCTTTCAATCATAATATTTATCTAGTTTTTACTAATTGTCTGTCTGTACTTTCTTTTGTATAAGAAACAGACTTGAGGTTATTTCTCACCCTTTCGTTCTAAATCATTATTGTAAGCAACTATGGAGTCTTCAACCCACATTTTGTGTAAATGCCAATAGGCTTTCCTTTATTGAATGTATTAAGTCCTCAACTTACGCGCTTAATTCATTACTAAGGCTTCCGCGCAAGTTGAAAATCGCGTTAATCTGAATAGGGCTTAAATGCAATATAGTTTTGAGATATGTGTAGATTTTTAAGGACAACCAAAGCTTAACAAGTTCTGCTTATTAGAAGTAACCTTTGAGTAAGTTAAAACTTTATTCAGGGTCCCATTATGTAAACAAAATATAAAGACAAACCGAATGGCGATGATATCTCATCAGATGCTCCTCAACTTACTAGGAATATATATTAGTGTTATGTTTAAATCGGTACTCGATAGATGGGTCGCTAGTAGTAAGTTAAACCGTGTATCCATGAATACGCGTAACCTGAATCCTTGTAGGTTTATCAATTAATGTAATAATATATTAGTTTTAACCAGATGTTTATGCCTTTTAAACACATCTTCCTCTCAATAAGTTCTATACAAATCCTAAATTCATTTCAAACCCTCAATTTTCCCAGTCCTCCTGCTTTATTGGTCGTCTATATACATATTCTCTTCATTTAACAAGCTTCTCTATCTTGCACGATGTCATATTTATCTCTTTCTCAGTACATAATATTTCACTATTATTTCTTTAGTTATATATTTCCTTCCTTCACCTCTGAAAAGACGTGTATTAATCACAACTTGTGAATGTGGGGAATTCCAGGCCTCCGCCGTGGTTCGGATCACACCTTAAACTGTAGGTCCTCCATTTCATCTCACAATCACCCCACCATTACACATTAGCGTAAGTGCGTACAACCCGAACGGGTAGTAAGACGCGGTGCTAATAATAATAATAATAATAATAATAATAGTTATATATTTACTTTTCAAATCTGTCTTTTTTACTCTCTTTCAATTCTTCTCCTTTCAATCCTCACTCGTAACGTCCCTCTTTCAACAGCCTTTCTCTCTCTCCAAATCTACTCTCACTATTACGCTATATCCATCTCTCTCTCTCTAGACCTGGTTTTCGTTGGCTGGGTGGCATCGCTAATAAACTAGAGCTTTATCTGTAATAGCCACAGCATCACTTGGTTAATGGACCATAATCCGTGTGGTTTGTTTGTATCTGCTCACAGAGAGTCATCCCTATACACCATACCCTCTTTTGTACCATCCCCTAAACCCCCACACAGAAACACGTTTAAAAAATCCTCCCCTCCCCCGTTTTCCACACACCTTCTTTTATTTTTCTGTGTCCCATTTAAATTCTTGCATGTCAAAAATAGCAAATGAGTTAGCGATCCTTAGTTTGTTTATATCAAGAATGGAACATAAAGCCAAAGAAATATTATATGGTTTTGGTGAGAAGGAAATTTAGAAGATACAAACACATTTTTCTTTGCGGTAAGCATTGATATCATTTTACTATATTATTAGTGTGATTTTATTGTCATTATTAATATATTTAAAAAGTGACAGTTGCGAATCACACGACTTGATACATGAATAAGTGAATGGATGTCTAACAACTTTTCTGTCAGAAAAGATTCTTCCTGTGAAAATTATACTTTAGCTATGACCGTCTTAACAAGTTTGGTAGGCATACTAAAAGGCCAATATTTTTACAGTTATTAATAGCTAAATTTTTTGTCACCACAATTAATAAAATATTTCTTTAGTAGAAACATATAGCTTGATATTCTTCACGTAGTGATATCAACAGAGGTTGAATATCTGTCAAGAGTGCCCTGGAATTTAATGACAGATTTTTCTCTCCATTTAAAAAGTTTCTCATCTAATGGTGCTCTGTTCATGACAGATATTCAACGACTGTTGATATCACCTTGTGAAGAAAATTAAACTAAAGATTTCTATTTTAGAGTTATTTTATTTATTTTGATTATAAGTGTGTTTTATATAAAAACTACAAAAACACTCTCTTTAACTTGCGCTCCCTGCATCCTCATCTTAACTGCACCGAATATCAGTGCTAAGGGAACTGCAGGTCTGATGGAGGAAAGGAATATTTTCACTCAATCTCTTAGTTGTTTCCAAATTTCCTACATTTTCATATATGTAAAAAGTAGCCACAAGAATCATTGTTGCAAAATTTGTATTATATTTGTGATGGAAGGGTGACACACTGAGAGCCATAGAGTCACACAAATGTTTCCCAATGGTAGCCATTTGCTATCATGAGAGGTGATATCTAGTGTAGTGTAGAAAAATCAATATAATTTTCTATTTGCATTTTAATGAAAACCATCCCTCTCATTTTTTTTTCTTCCACATCAGGGGAGTACGCATTTTAATTACGCTAATTAACTAATGGGTTGATTAAGGTAGAGTATTAGAATGAATTTACAACCAATTTTTGTTGACGTAAATTGCTAAAATCATTTAGGGAAAACTACACATTATAGGGGAGACAAGGGCCAAAAAGTCACATCAAGAGAATTTTTTTTTTCAAGGCAACATATTATATAAATATATATCAATATTTTAATTGCTTTTTTAATATTATAAAATGTGATTTATCGAGTAAATGAAGAGGAAAGTTTTAAAAATATTATTTTCTTATGGCCTGAAAGATGTACTCTTGTTTGTAAATGGCTTGTTTAATGTTTGTCATACTCCAGCTTTGTAGAGAAATCTTTTAGGAAAGTTCCCTAGCCATTCTTGACTAATACAAACAAATATAATTGAATATTCCAGGCTAGAATTTATTTTAATTATGGCTGGAGTAAAGTGGTCTAGTATATAATTCAATGAGACCACATTGCTCTAAATGTTATTTTTAAAACAAAATGAGATCTCATAAAGTATCCATGGTGTGTTTACAAAACATTATTAACTATTTTATGGTTATCTGAATGTTATCGAAAAAATGCTAAAATACGTTTTTACCTATAATTTAGAACACAATACTATATTAAGTAATATGCTCACATCAGATCAAATGCTCGTAAAACAAGATGTATTTGTGCACAAGCAACAAATATGTATGTATACTCTGATTTTAGTAGGAAGAAAAGTATTTGGCAGTACTGGAGTTTCTGAAGCAAATTTTAATATTGTCATACATAGACTCATGTTATTCCTTTTGATAGATCTTATCAATATTTATAAAGCAATACTAACAATATATTAAAATATTATTAATGTTGGCTACAAAAAAAATAATTTGAATTTTCTAAATTGTTTTTCAATCCAAAACCAGGATATAATAACAGCACTGCTATACCAGCCAAATGGCATATTTATGGAGGTATAGTGATCAATTCTCCAAGTTTTGGCTTGATAGCAGTATCAATACATAAACTTGACAGGGGTGACCAATATGCTCCAGGGGGCAATTACGAACATGTTTCCCCCACACTTAACCGATATATGATCCTTATTCTTCCATTCAGAGTAAACCACACTATATGAGACTATCTTATAGTCAGTGGTTCGAATACCAGCCGAGTGCTCTGGGAGTAATTTTTAAATGTAGATTTACAATGTTGTCTTTCCTACTAATGACGGTGCATTTCATATAAGCCCTATCCCTTCACTCAGCACCTTACAGGAGTCCTTAGGCCTTGTATTAGACGAATAAAAAACATTTTAACATATTTTTTTACCATCATAACTTATAAGAAATAAATATAGAAAGTTTGACCAATTTCTAAGAACGAACTATGTTGAATCGTTCTCCTCTTAGTTCACTCCATTGATCCTATTTTTTTCTGAGATTTCCCAACTTTATCATGTTTTAGTTTTTTTAAATCTACGTTTACTACCAACATAAAGAAGATGACTTTGTGACAAAATAAGAGATTCTTTTTTCCTTCCCCATAGAAGAATAGAGAAGGTAGGGAAGTTAGAACCACCAAAGAGAATAAGTTACAACATAGAAAGTTACTTTAATCCTTTCTCTCTAAGTACCGAGATTACACCACCATTATTTATTACAAGACCAAACCTTTTTCTACCCCACGAAACTTTCTAGAGCTTGCGTTTTGCCGGCAAAACGATTTAAAGTTTACACACCTTCTAGTGCGTGCCTGATACCTAAAACCTTAGGTTTAATCCTGAGAGAGACTACCGAGTTTCGGGCGTTGAAGATTCTAGGATTATTCCTATAAAGGTTGTATATGTGACCTAGTGCGTCGTAAATTAGGCTATAACACCTTAGGTTATTTCAAAACAGATCAAAACATTTTAGTGGGGGATTCTAATCCATTTTAGTAGGTAATACCTTGAACTTAGAATATATCCCACACCTTATTTTCTGTAGCATCGCTCAACTTAAATCCTATTGCATACTTATGGCCCACATTAAAACGAATTTCGTGACATGTCTGTCGAGAACCTTCTATTCTTATTTATTACGACTTCTTCTATGAATAAATTACTTTTATTTGCGTATGAATAGAAGTTTTTTTTATCAAGCTATATTTAAAAAAAAGTTCAAACAATAATAGTTGAAGTAACCCCAGGTAATGGATGTCAGTCATTCGTAGGTATTCATTTAAATAAAGTTGGAAAATAAGACTTGAACACAGAGGTACAAGGTTTGATTCCCGTATTCAGATGTCATTTTAAAACTATATTTAAGTTAATATAAACATTTATGTAACTTTGGTAACTTCGTAGATACTGTACATATTGTTGTCTTATAAAATATGATAGCAATGGGAAAAAAAATTTACTAACATTAAATACCTTTTTTTTAATATTTAAAAGAAAAATATCCAACGTTTTTAAAGGGTATTTCTTACATAGTTGGGAAATTTGAGCTGGTTAAATAAAACTAATTCCGTTAGATATGTATCCTAAATAGCTTTGTCCAAATGCTTAACTTTATGTGATTACTGTTTTTTTTAACACAGCATATCACTAAATGTTAAGGTTATGCGTATATTGGCTAATTACGCTAATGAGTTAAGGATTAGGAATGTTGAGTTTAGAGGAAATGTGAATACATTCACGTGGAGGGAAAGTACCGGACCTTTAAAGAAAACCCACTTTTAGTACACCCTTATGGTATTCAAACCCCTATTTCCTCTTCATCGATCGTCAATTGTGATACTTTAGGGCTTAGACCGTTTGGTTACCGAAGAAGGTAAGACAGTTTTAAATTTTATATCACCCCTACATCAGTGATATTGTTTAAGCCAGCTGATTCTAAATTTTTTTCGGCTGAAGCTACCCTAGGTACATAATTAAATTCCCACGCCCTCTCTTATCTTTTTGGTTAATTTTTTTTGTCACGTCTCTATTTTGTACAAAAATCAATGTAACACTGTTAGGATGATGGTAGAAATAACTAAAGATTATTGTGAAGTTTTTTCATCTTTTCTTGAATATTGTGTTTCCACGAATTTCCACGAATTTCAGATTAAATCGAAATAAAATATTCCATCCCGTGTCAATGAATTTAGTGGTGTTACTACACTGATTCAGCGCTACTACTTTGCGTTCAAGTCAGTTTTACTGACTACACGGGCAACATCTGCGTTTTTTTTATTAAAGATAAACGGTGAAAATAGCATAATAAAAATTAATGTTATTTATCTTCGGGAACAACTATATAATGACCTGAAGATATCGTAACTCGTCAAGATGAAATCTAATTAAGTAACATGATGACAACGATAAGTTCAAATTCTGTTAAAAAAAAAAGTCAACCAAAAATACTAACCGGCGACACTAAAACTAGTTGATTTATTGTATTTCTGCAGGTGCTAAACATTTATGTATCAACCTTAAACAGAACGGAAACATGTTTTTATCTTAACTCTTGTTGTGAAGAGGGAGGAAAAAAAAAATCCTCAACATGCTTTGTTTGAAATATCTAAGACTACTGACCTTTATATTATTTTATTTTATTTCCCATACAAAAATTCCAGTTTTTAATAGAAACCAATAAAGATCGTAGTTAACCGTAGGCAGATTTGTGATACAGTGTAAGGCCATGGAAAGCTTACCAGAGCTGAAACTTTTTTTTTTTTTTCCTTAAGCATATATTTTATGGTTTTGTCGAGACCTGTTCTCTATTGTTATGATCTTATCCCATGGTCGATAGGACTCGGTCGTGCCACTGCGCATGCGTAGTATACACTTGTTACGCTTACACATCAAGACTTTGGGAAGGAATTTAAGTATTTTTATGTGGGTGTGTTTTTTTGGGGAGAAAACAAAAGTACAAAGTAAAATAAGTTTAATAATACAAATTTTCGAATACCAAGCTTCTTGAACTATACATCTAATGTATATATATATATATATATAGAGAGAGAGAGAGAGAGAGAGAGAGAGAGAGAGAAAACTGAAATGGATACATATATGGGCCTTAAAATCGTACAAAATTGAATATACAATGTTACTACAGGCCTATATATACTATATTTATATGTTTACATATTTCGTGTTCTACTACCCGTTGGGGCTAAGTGCCAACAGCACAAAAACGAAGGATTAGGGGGTTCCGTACCCCTTTTAATTAAATAAAATCCATTAGGGCTTTACCGTTTATCCGTATACAATTTTCTTATTAGCTAAATGTACTGTAATATTTTATAGTAGACTCCCAACCCCTGTAAAAATTAACTCTCTACGCTCTTGCTAATCACATATTTACACTTATAGGGTAAAGATGTATAAAGTACAACTTAGAAGGGGAGGCCACGACGTTCGGATCACGGATTATCTTCAAACTTTGTACACTTATAGTAGTCCATTAGGACAACATAATGAGCAAGTAGTAAGGCGTACTACTTAGGCGTTTTCGAGAAAATCGCAAGAGAAGTTTGACGCGTCGAATATGTACCGGTGCGTTGCGACTATAGGCACGAGATGGTGGCGGTAGAGTGGTTAGCGTTCAAGCTCTGTAATCACTGGTTCGTTGGATCGAGTCCCGCTCATCTTTTTTTTCAAGACTGGTCATATTCTTTCATGTATATATTACAATTCAAAGGTAATATAACGAAGAAATACGTGTATTTGCATGAACTTTAATTGAATTTCCAATGTTATTTGGCTATTTATTAATTTTTATTATTACAAAAAATATTATATTTATAACTATCGACAAGTAAACGACCAAACGCATAAAGTTTTCCTGAAAATGTATGCCTGTCGTGATTCACAAAATCCCTCGTACCTGAAATCGGGTAAGGTACCCGGAACTGTTTTTAGACCTGCAGACACAGGTTTGAAAGGATAAGGGGAGGGCCAAGCATGGAAAGCCCAAGTCAAACATCGATAAATAAAGGTGCGAATAACTTGATTCAATAATACAATGAGTTACAATATGTCAGAATATAAGGGTAAAGTACAATTAATCGTCGGATGTGCTTTCAACATTACAAGTTGCAGGATGATATTTTTCATACAGACACGGAAAACATAAATTAAAACGGCATCTACTACATCGAATGAATGCAATTTTCTCACATGCACAAGGAATATTCAGAGTTTTTACGGAAAAACAAACCTCGTTGACATTTAAAAAAATGTCTCTTTCTTCCGACAATTTGGATGCAAACCATGCGTAACGCAACATTTTCGTAAATATCGGTGCTGATAGTTGGTGATGTACTATAGAATGTATTTTAATAGCATCTTCACGAGAAGCAATTTCTCGTTCATTTTCAATTAAATATGAACAATTTTGAAGGCGCTTGATAAAGTTTTTAACTTGCCTATAGAAATAAACGTCGCACGGTTGGCAAATCGGAGTACATTTCGGGGCTATGACTTTAACCGTGCAAGTTCCAAGACCTTCGTCATTGGTAAAGATTCCATCGTACAAAGCAGGATTCGTTTGACCCCCCCAGGAATCTATTATTAGCAAGAATTTTTCTTTTTCCCCATAGGGAAGAATGACGCTCGTTAAAAATGAATTATACAGTTGTGTGGTAAGTTTCCCAGATTTATGAAAGAATATGACCAGTCTTGAAAAAAAAGAAGATGAGCGGGACTCGATCCAGCGAACCAGTGATTACAGAGCTTGAACGCTAACCACTCTACCGCCACCATCTCGTGCTTATAGTCGCAACGCACCGGTACATATTCGACGCGTCAAACTTCTCTTGCGATTTTCTCGAAAACGCCTAAGTAGTACGCCTTACTACTTGCTCATTATGTTGTCCTAATGGACTACTATAAGTGTACAAAGTTTGAAGATAATCCGTGATCCGAACGTCGTGGCCTCCCCTTGTTAGATAAAGTTATACTCCTTATTTTCTTAAAGTAAGGTAGAGTGTGTAAGAGTATTGTATATATAAATAAAAAAAGTATCTGTGCACTCGGAGTGTGTAAGAGTATTGTATACATAAATAAAAAAACGTCTTTGTGCACTCGGATGTGATTCAATTCACCTAAAAATCCCGACCAGACGAGACCGACGCCTCTGTCCACGCGTTCCCAGTCGTGCTTGTATTCTCTCTCTCTCAAGGCGGGGTAACCGTAAAGACAGAGAGAGGAAGGGGGGTGTAGTGGTTAAGATAGACAAGGCCGAGCTCTAGTAAATCACTAATTGCGACGTTTACCACCACCACCCCCTTTCCCCTTTACATCTGACGCAAAGTCTTGACGCGAGCAGTGGCGGTTCCGTTTTACGAGTGTTTTGCCTCCTCTAGAGCACTAAAAACCCCTGACAGAGGTTTGAGAAGAACCAGGTGAGACAAGTAATAAACAAACTCGATGAGGAACAGAAGGAGAGAGAGAGAGTTGGAGAGAAAGAGAAAGATGGAAAGAGAACTAGAGCATTGTCTTATTAATTATGCTGCCAAATTAATAGTTTACCGCTTCGGTGGCTGCATGGTATAAGACGCTACTCTCACAATAGCTTAGAGCGCCGATGACAGGGAGAAAGGAGTTCGATCCCGGTTGTGTGTAATGAGGATGGTTTTTTTTTTTCTAAATGATTTTACTCTCTCTCCCTGCAAATGCGGGTAACTATACTTAATATAAATTCAACCTTCCTAAACCATAACACATTACTTTAGCACATAAGCGTATAGCCTTAACGGGTATTAAGACTAGGTGATCTAATATATATACCTATTATTTTAGCACCTATTATTACTACCCGTTTGGGTTATACGCATATGTATTAGTTACGTTAATAGGTGAGAAGTGAGAAATAATGTATTAGGAGTAAATGTACCCACATTTTCTCGTGTCATAGTGGATAACAATTTAATACAAACTACGCTCAGTACTTCCGACCAGTATTTGAACCTATATATCGTCATCGGCCATCTTATCTGTTACTAGGGTGATATATTAGACCAGGGTTCCTTAACTTTCTTAAGATTACATACCCCCTACCCCCCACCACTCAAAGGATAGCTCAATATGTCACCATAACCCCTTCACCAGACTGTCAAAATCATCAGCACCAGTTTTATTATTGCTATTACTTTAAAACAATTAAATAGCTTGGTTTTATTTGACTATAGTAGAACTTTTTAATTTTTAAATCCAAGGAATATATATAATTAAATTCAAACTGAGATTAACCATTTTCATTAGTATCTAGGCTGCATTACATACATATATAAAAAAACAAAAAAATTCAATAAATCTTAAGAAAACTAGTATACGAGATTTTAGAAGTAAATCATAATTGATGAAAGCCGAACCCCAACACATCCCCTACATTAGGCAACCCGCTCGCCGCTTGTGCATAGCTCCCCGCCTTCTCATTTACTGTGGGTCAATAGGCTAACTTCAAATTTATTTGACATTCTCGGCGTTTGGGGTCGTTTAATAAAGATCGTTAATAAAGTTTTGAAATGAGTACGAACTTTAAACAATTATCCAATTATTTACTTCTAAAAATAGAATTAAATACGTTTTACTAATGATTTAAATAGGAATTTCATGGACGATCATGGTGGGTTTCAAATTAAATATTTTTTTTAAATTAGCCAATGTCAATTTATCCAAATCCTACACTATAATGTATCGCAAGGAACAGAACATCCGAGTGAAAATCACAAGGATTTTATCATATTTATTTATCGAAAGAAATAGGCAAATTATACTACTATAAAGCCACATGGCTGACTTACTCAATGACATTAATGTTTACCCACTTTTAGATGAGATCGAAACTTGAAATTTGGCAAACTTATAGCTTCTATTCTGTAACCAACAGAAAAATTCCAAAAAGTTAAAAAAAAAAAAATTTACTCCCGAAAAACGATTAAAATATCGGAGGAACTTTTAAATTCGGTACAGACCTTTCTTCGGGGGTCTCTTGTGGCTAAACGGTAAGATCTATCCAAAAACGGATCTGGAATTACTTTAGTTTACACCCTCATTGCGGGTTTGGGGGTGGATCCCCCAACGAGCAAAGTGTGTAACAAACATAAAAGCTAGCTACAACTGGTGAGATTTTCATTGTTCAGATTTAAGCCCCATACCCCCATTATTTGGTTTTCTTTCCCCCAATATACCACCTGTTAAATGTATGTATGAATGTAATATGAATCTTCCACTTTTTCTCTTTTACCCTTTTATTTTTAATAATACTATAAAAATATGGAACTTAACTTTTGTCCCATGCACCCCATCTTAAAGAGTATTGTTCTTTAAAATTGATAAACATTTTTTGGTCACGTATAACGTTTATAAACATTTATTTTTATTTGTTTAGTTGAACTTTATGCTTAACATGTAAATGGCATTTGTGAAAAAAAAAAAAGTTCGAAGAAAGTATTCTCTGGTAATGGCCAATTATATAACATAATACATAACAACTATCAGAAAATTTAAGTGACTTTATCTATTCACGATTTACCGAAGGGCGTTTAGTCGAATAATTCCTCTAAAGAATAAGAACATCAAAATGTCGATACTTTATTGATACACTAAACGTACTATATTATGTTTCTTGATGATAGCTATTGTTTTTAAATTATGAAACAATATTATTTATATCCATACTTTATTATTTTCTGATATAAATTGAGTCACAATTAATTACACAATTCTTGTTAGACCTGGTATTACTGGTAGGATTTATGTCATCCATTATGAAGTAAACCTGTTGCCATAAAACAACGGAGTGGCCAGGTAGTTGTCTCGCGGTATGACTCTGCTCTAGTTTGATCTCGATAAAGATATAGAATGCCACAAAACATTTATACAGACGTTAAGAACAGGTTGTATTACGTAGAATCTAAAGTATCTATTGTTCGAGGTTTTCAGGAACACGTAGGCCTACACCTCGGTCGTATATCACTATCACCACGTAAGCACACCCATCGGCGATCTGTCAAGGCTTACACTTTCTATTTTAGTTGAAATAAGAAATAATGTCTTGCAACTTAGATCTCGAGTGTTTTTAAGCTAACTTTATTGTGAACCTCCATGGTATATTGGACAGAGTTTCCAGTTACATATCCAGAGGTACTGTATTCGATCCACACCACTTACATATTTTTCTATGTAACAGTGGATCTGAATCGATGTTAAGCTCAACCTCGTGAGGAAAAGGGAGGATCCTCTTGAACAAAAACCTTTCAGATCCGGTCTAGAAAACTGAGGTAAACGGCCACATGTTTGGTTGTGTTGACCATATTACACCCTCTATTCACAAATGTTGGCACTATCTTCTCCAACAGATGGCAGTTGCTCATTTGGCTTCGCTAGATTGTGGGCTGGTGCCATAGTGCTTTTTTTTTAAATCGAGAACAGACCATATTTACCTGTTTCAGTGGTCTAAGGCGTCACCTTCGCAATAGACTGGGACTGCAGATGACTGGGAGAGAATAGAGTTCAAATCCTGGATGAGTGAACTGAGGATTTTTTTTTACTAAATGGTTCTCCCACTAATACACCCACACAAACGGGGCACACTTCCACTAATTTCAACCTTCCTCACCTCTAGTTACATTATGGTTGTATCTGAGAGACAATTTTGAATTTTATCTTAGCCCTAAAATAAAGGGTATTTTACTGGAAACTATTTTGTTTTTAATTCCACATTTTTTGATAGTGGTTTTTAAATGTATGCTTATAATAAATAGCTTGACTGTGTTTTAAATTATAAATTTTACCATTTAGTGATTTTTCATGATATCATTTAATCAAGGATTGTTTACTGTTGAAATAATTTGAGAAATTTGTAAATTTTATTTATAAAAATGGCTTTAAAAGTTAGTTTAGAATCCACATCCTAAAAGTACATAATCAAATTATCCTGTTTTTTATCTTTTAAGATACCTTGAGATCGTGTATCGTATGTGAGGGGACCGTTTACTTTATTACTCAAATACACTACAGGAAAATTATTTAAAAGTAGTTTAGTGATGTCCAATGTCTATAAATTATGCCTCTAAGTCACAAACAAGGTTAAAATGGTTGCTCGAGCCCTTCATTACGAGTACCATCAGAGGCCATTGAAAATAAGTTCACTTTAAACACGCTTTCACTCGAGAGAAGACACAAATATCCTTCTAGAATAAATTTGCCGGCATCCACAAAGCAAGGTTCCGGTAGCGACCAGCTTCATCCTTCATGTAATCCTACCTCAAAAAGAACTTACTCAGACTGGGCATTACGATTACAATCATCCCTTTATGAGTCGTTTAACAACATGCACATTTGTAAGTGTTTTTTTATCACAGAGCATTGACACTAGCAAACCCCAGTGTCGATGGACTGAACTTGGCTTCAGGAGCGCAGAGAAACTTCCGCAGGGCTGAGGTTCGGGTGTATACCTTGTATGTGTCCTAGAGACAATAGACAATGGGTCAATTTTATGTCGATCATTATCAACCGGTTGATTTCACAACAATTTTCAGTCGATCGGGTAATAAATTTTTATCGTCAAGAAAAGGTATATTCTACTATGATCTATTCTACTAGGGTACAGTTCATAATATAGGATCATTGTGTATGTGTCAAGGTAAAACTGACACCTTTCAGGGTAAGTGGGGTACACATTTTATTTATTTTACAGGTGACCTGGTGGTCTAGGGGTAAGATGTCAGACTTATATGCTGGCAGCCGGGGTTCAATCCTCGGTCCCGACACAAATTTATCTGATTACCAAACCCTTCCTTCACCTCTGACAAGACGTGTATTAATCACATGTTGTGAATGTGGGGAGTGCCAGGCCTCCACCGTGGTTCGGATTCCACGATAAACTGTAGGTCCTCCATTTCATCTCACAATCACCCTACCATTACACATTAGCGTAAGTGCGTATAAGCCGAACGGGTAGTAAGACGAGGTGATAATAATAATATTTATTTTACGTATTTTTTTTATAAAGTCAGGGACATAAGTATTGGAGGAAAAATGGAATTTAATGAATAAATATAAGATGTATAGAAAAAAAGAATTAAAAGTTGAGCGGAGAAACGAAATGTGATAGCGGGTCCTTTGATTAAATGTAAAACTATATCCAGGCCCAAAAATATTGACAACTCCTACAAACGACTATATAACAAAGTGTGTACGTTTATGTAGTGCCCTTTTATTTGATTTATTCTAAACATTTGTCAAGGCTCCCCCTTATAATCAAACTTGCCTAACCGTATGACCATTTGAACCACTGAGCTATGGATATGGATGTGAAAAAAGTATAAATACTTTACTAATATCGATATTCTCCTTTCGATACTAGTATTTTTACTCTATACTTTTACTTATATTAGTACTAACAAATCGGTATCGAAAGAAACAACCTTTTATTTTTTTTTTCAACTTTACTCATTCTATGATTAAATGCTTACTATGGTGGTCTGTGGAGGCAGAACAAATGACAATGCAAATGGCGACAAATCTACTGCCCCTTCCTTTATTAATGAGCACGTTCATCACAAAATAAACAAAATTAGCTTTTGTAAAACTGAATGAACTCAGTTACCTCAAGGGTGCCCCAAAGCAGAAGAAACAGAAAAGCTTATAAGCGTTGTCTAAGCAGATAAAGCAGGGCAGGGCATTCATTCTCCTATTGTTTGTCAATGTTAATAAATCCATCATGATAGTATATAAACGATGAATATGGCTAAAAAAAAATGACACTTCCCTAAAGTAAATTATGAAAGTTTTTTAAAAAAGTTGGATAGTGAAAAAGTATCTTATAAACTTTGTTTTAAAGTATTAAAAACTATTATAATTTTCAGTGTTTAAATATCCATATAAATACAGTTAGGATGCAAAAATTGAAATTATTATTACTAGATAAAAATAACCTTTTTCTAAATTAAAATTTGGATACCGATACTTACCATTATCCTTTTCTTTCAATACTAGACATTTTTTCTTCCGATACTTTTAATGAGTACAGGGGTGACCTGGTGGTCTAGGGGTAAGGTGTCAGACTTTTGTGCTGAGGGTCCCGGGTTCAATCCTCGGTCCCGGCACATATTTATTTGATTACCAAACCCTTTCCTTCACCTCTGACAAGACGTGTATTAATCACAACTTGCGAATGTGGGGAATGCCAGGCCTCCACGGTGGTTCGGATCCCACGTTAAACTGTAGGTCCTCCATTTCATCTCACAATCACCCTACCATTAAATATTAGCGTAAGTGCGTATAAACCGAATGGGTAGTAAGACGTGGTGCTAATATTACTACTACTACTACTACTACTACTACTACTACTACTACTACTACTACTACTACTACTACTACTACTACTACTACTACTACTCAGTACAGTATCGATACTTTTCTTTCGATACCCCGTCCATAGCAATGGATACCAAATACTAGCTGATGTCCTGTCCTAAGTTTCCTCCTCGACATGTCCTTAGTTTGCCCGCACTGTTTGTGTGTGTGTGTGTGTGTGTGTGTGTGTGTGTGTGTGTGTGTGTGTGTGTGTGTGTGTGGTGTGTTCGTCTTATCACGTTCTCAAGATCCTAGTCCTGTAAGTGTGTGCTCCACTTTATTGTTGCGTCACCAGAAGATATGTGTGAGATGTGGACCGCGTGGAGGCTGACTTCTTTCTACCTGCTCAACTGTCTGACTTGACTATTGTTAGAGATACATTCCTCTAGCCGCCACGTTGCCTAGTTTACCTTCAAATGCTCAACCGCTCTGTGGTAATCTTGCTTAGTATGCACTTGTAAACGTTCCGGAAACTTTGATTGCAAGCATATGCAAATTATGTTGCTATTCTATCTGAAATTTCTTTCTGTCATTTTCCGAAAATAGTTTGGGGTATGTCTTCAAATTCTTTGGTACAATATAATAATAAAATAATTAAAGAAAATAATATTTAATTGCGGTTATAACTGTACTTAAAAAAGGAATGTAAAGGATGGCTTTGATTTTTTTTTTTGCAGTTTTTATAGCAAAACCTTTTTTAAGGCTAAAATAAATCAAATATTTCTCCACTAGAAACATAGAGTTTAGTTTTCTGCACGTGGTGATATCAACAGTTGTTGAATATCTGCCCAGAGACTTAGTGACGTCATCAGATGAAAAACTTTTTAAATGAAGAGACCCGCCTCGGTGGCGTAGTTGGCTAATGCGCTTGTCGTGTTGAGCTCGACTGCTGAGGACGGGGAGATCGAGGTTCGGATCTCGGTCGGGTGAACTGGGGATGGTTTTTCCTAAATGGTTTTCCACGCTCCTTCCACGCAAATGCGGGATTAATTCCTCTAATTCAACCTTCCCAATTCCTAATACATTAGAGTAATTAGTACTTAAAGCGTATAACCCGAACGTGTAGTAAGACGTGGTGCTAAACATAAATGAAGAGAAAAAGTTTTCACTAAATTCCAGGACACCCTTGACAAATATTCAACAACTGTTGATACCACCACGTGAAAGAAAGTAAATTATGTTTCTACTAAAGAAATATTTAATTTATTTAATTAGAAAAAAAAAGTTTTTCCATAAAACTCCAGAAAACAAGACACTTTAATATAAAGTTCTGAGTTTCATCGATTTAAAATAATAAAATAAATTTGGCCAAAATACATAAAATATTGCTTCAGTAGATACTCCAATTAGGCGAAAAATGATATGCTGGACATGGCTATCCAACCCCGGGCCCTTTGGGCACACACGCTACTGACCGAGCTAATGTGTCTGACTAGTTTGTTAATTAGTTTCGTAACTTCCATGAGCTATTATGTTGTTAATGTAATGCTAATAACGTTACAAACTGTTTTATATTCTTTTTTTTTTTTTTTGAAAGGGGGGAAGGGGACAACCTAACTTTATCATATAAATAAAATATACAAAGTCCTTTGGCTGTGTGAGCCTTTGTTTGTGAGTGAAGTTTAGGAGTGTTACATTTCCATAGCTCCAATTGTCTCCCGCGTCCCGCGCCATGTTGATTGTAATGTATGTGGAACAGTTACCGCGGCTCTATCATTACAAGACTGCTTGCTTCTCACGATGCTAAGAGGTATACTCTGATCAGATAAAACAGCTCCGTCAAACCTTGACAGATGCCTCTAAGCTCTTGATTACACTCTTTAATGACAACCTTAACCAACCCTTAACCTATTAGGAACGTGGCCATATAACTCGTAGTTGAGTTTTTAAGGTAGGGTTGAATAAAATGATAGTAAGGGCGTGTATTAGAAGCACTCTCTTTGAAAACCAGAGTCATAGAATATATAAGAGACACTACTTTGAGGACCAGAGGCATAGACAGTGTTAGAGGCACTCCCTTTGAAGACCAGAACCATAGACTTTATTAGAGGCACTCCTTTTGAGGACTAGTGGGCTATATTGTATTCTAGGCACTAACTTTGAGAACCAGTGAGTGGTATATACTGTATTAGAGGCACTCCCTTTAAGGGCCAGGGGTCTAGACTTTATTAGAGGCGCTCCCTTTGAGAATCAGTGGTCTTGACTGTATTAGAAACACTTCTTTTGATGACTAGTGGTCTAAACTATATTAGAGGCATTCCTTTAGAGGACCAGTGGTCCAGACTGTATTAGAGGCACTCCTTTTGAGGACTAATGGGCTATATTGTATTCTAGGCACTAAATTTGAGAACCAGTGAGTGGCATATACTGTATTAGAGGCACTCCCTTTGAGGACCAGTGGTCTAGACTTTATTAGAGAGACTCCCGTTGAGAATCAGTGGTCTTGACTGTATTAGAAACACTTATTTTGAGGACTAGTGATCTAAACTATATTAGAGGCACTCCCTTAGAGGACCAGTGGTCTAGACTGTATTTGAGGCACTCCTTTAGAGGACCAGTGTTCTAGACTGTATTTGAGGCACTCCTTTAGAGGACCAGTGGTCTATACTATATTAGAGGCACTCCTTTAGAGGACCAGTGTTCTAGACTGCACTAAAAGAGAGCGTACCACGTCTCAAGTTGTGTAATTGAAACTGGAACACATGGCCTCATAGACAGACGGTGGTTCCTTTCCTCTGCTCTCATTAATATACATTACTACTGTCAAGTTGAGGAAATGGTTTGCATAATATTGTTTCTACGAATGTCGGTCTCGACACTTATTGCATCTGGTTGTTATATTTTTAAATTGCTGTTATCAAGATATACTGATTATGTTTTATAGTTATGTAACAGTGGCTAAAGATAAGGTAATTCCTTTTTTCTTGTGAAGGAGCATTGTAAGAAAGGGAGTCAACGTTGGGACATGTGTGTTTCTCATAACAATTAGTTCATTTGAACTAGTTTTTTTTTTTAACTTATTAGACGCAACCCAATCTAAGAAACAGCGATCACTTTAGACTGGATTGCTAATGACTGGTGGTGACCTGGTGGTCTAGGGGTAAGGCGTCAGACTTCTGTGCTGGTGGCCGGGGTTCAATCCTCGGTCCCGGCACAGATTTATCTGATTATCATACCCTTCCTTCACCTCTGAAAAAACATCTTGTGAATGTGTGGAGTGCCAAGCCTCCACCGTGGTTCGGATTCCACGTTAAACTGTAGGTCCTTCATTTCATCTCACAATCATCCTACCATTACTCATTAGCGTAAGTGAGTATAACCCGTACGGGTAGTAAGACGTGGTGCTAATAATAATAATAATGACTGGTATCTTGAGATTCGAATCCCGATTGGTGCAATTGGAGAATGCGACATGTGATTTATCAATAATATCCTCCATAATATTTTTGAGAAAGTAATTAATAGTGATAGTAAGAATTTTAGTGTCTTACTACCAGTTCAGTTTATGTACATATATGAGAAATACTCTACTGGGGTAGGAATGAGGAAGGAAGAATTTTAGAAGTAATCTACCAGCATTTTCATGAAAGGAGAATGAGAAACAATTTAGGAAAAACCACCCTTGGTAAATCAGACCGGGATTCGAGACCTGATCTCTCCGTCATTAGCAGGCCAGTCTGATATGAGAGTGAAGCATAAGACCATCCGTCCTATGAAGTGGGTGGATTCTAAATAAATTATCTATAATTTTGTCCCTTTTAAGCTTTTAATTAAATTTAAAATATAAAAAATACATTGATTTTCAAAAAGTATCGTGTCTCTGATTGTTTTAGGTATATTTTACTTCATATGTAATCATTGGCTTATTCGGAACATAGTTAAGGTTTTATTTAACTCTTAGAAAAAGTTTTTAAAAATTAATGGTCAATGCATTTTTATCTACAGCAGTTTAGTTTTGGTCTCAAATATGAGGTTAGTGGGCCATTGTATTATTATTATTATTATTATTATTATTATTATTAACACCGCGTCTTACTAACCGTTCGGGTTATACGCACTTATGCTAATGTGTAATGGTAGGGTGATTGTAAGATGAAATGGAGGACCTACAGTTTAACGTGGAATACCGAACCACGTTGGAGGCCTGGCATTCCTCACATTCACAAGATGTCTTGTCAGAGGTGAAGTTTGGTAATCAGATAAATCTGTGCCAGAAACGAGGATTGAACCCCGGCCGCCAGCACAAAAGTCTGACACCTTACCCCTATACCACCAGGTCACCCGATAAAACAATTCAACTGACAAAGGTAGAATTAGTCCAAAAGTAATGAAAAACACAAAACCTAAAAAAAGGGTATGATACCATTGATACTATTGAAAAGGGGAGGAAAAAACAACTCAAAAAATGTAATCTTAAATTCCACAGCATGTGATATGCAGGCGAGACTTTGAGCTACATTCTTATTTAATGGTTAATGATCATCTCCCCATTTTAACGAACAATCGTTCCGCCCCAATAAACACGTAGTGCGATCGTGTTCAGACGTTGCTGCTAAACTTCACGATTGTGAGGTTTTCATTACTGCTATATTATTTAGTCAGATGGTTGGATAGAGACTTCGAATAGTTTTTTTTTTAAAAGGATGGCTATTATTTGCTCTCAATAACTGATCTAGTTGTCTAACTAACTTTATTTTTAAGTTTTAATTGTGATTAATTCATTATTTCTTAAAGAAAATAATTATAAATTACACTGAAATAATTTAGTTTTGTGATTTTTCAATAAAATAAATGGTAATTTACACCTCAAGGAATTTCTTTTATCTTAAAATAAAGATATTTAAAAAGAAACTCTCAGGGCTTGTGAAACTTAATAATATACATTGTTGAAGAAACACTTAACCAAATAGCATAAACGAAATAATATGCATTAATACAGACACATTAGTAAAAGAGGAACATCTTAGTCCAACAAAGAGTATAACAGTTAATTTAACATTCTCAAAGACCTCCACAAATAAAGAAATATTGATTTGGGTATAGCTAATTGATTTTTGGTTTTATAAAATTAAATTTTGAATAAGATACTTTTATTTTAATAGTACAACAACTTTACTTCAATAAGTTATTGCGTATCATAAATAGTTACTAAGATATCAAAATTTTTAGAAATTTCTTTGCTTATGTAAAGTACCCTCAAAGTAAGTTTCAATGGGAAATGAGAATAGCCATTCAGATACCAGAATTCATCACAATTGTTTGAACGTATTTTGAGAAAATAGAGTATTTCTCATGTTGGACTTCAGTGAGCTATCCTTAACTTTAGGTTTATATATCTAATGCCAAAATCTCCTCTGGAGAACCTTTTGAAAGACCTAGAATCTAAATTTCAAGTTGTAAACCGATTGGTAATAAATTTTGTTTAGGATTTAGGCCAAGATACTTACAGATGGATGGATGGACAGACAGGCAAACAGAGGGACTGTCACACAGATGACATCGTGAAAACAACTTTTTTGACGATCACGATACAGCGCTCTACGAAAAGTAAAAGGAGTTAGTCAATAAGAAAATTATGCTCAATATGGACAAGTAAATTGACCTGTTAAAAGACAGAATACCTAATATAATAAAATCACCCAGCCTAGTTTTGATTATTTTTAAATCAGAACAACTCACACCCTTTGTCAACGTGGGAAAATGTATTAGTATCAGTCTCGTCTTACATAGTTTGTCGTGGTTTGAGTCACAGTCGAGTGTAATTAGAATGTGTTTTAACTTATTGGTTTCACACTCCACCTTCACACAAATGCGGGTACACAACCTATAATATCCACTCTTATCAACCCTAACCAATTTGTTTGAATATGTGGATAGCCTGGTTGGGTAGTAAGACATAGTACGTATACATAAAATACAATTTTGATGATATATATGTATATGTAAACATACATTAATAAATATGTGTATATCGACATATACATACACATATTATATATATTGTTTGTATATAAAAATATACATGTATATAACACATTTATGAATACATATAAATTTATAAATATCTTGTAGAGATATAATTTGATAAGCTCATTTCCGGTGAAACTACGAGAAAAGGGGCTTAACTTATTTTGTCAAACGAACACTCACTTTTAAAGGTTAAGGTGGTGTTGTAGAAAAACCGAGAAAATACCAGTATATTTTTTTAATTTCTAGAAAAACCTTTTTTTTGGCAAAATAAATACAATATTTCTTCATTAAAACTGGGGAGTTTAATTTTCTTCACGCGGGGATCTTAACATATCTTCGATATCTGTAAAAGGTGCCCTGGAATTTAATGACAACTTTTTCTCTTCCTTTAAAGAGTATCTCATCTAATTTCACTATGCTAATGATATATTGAACAACTGTTGATATCACCATGTTAATAAAATTAAACTCTTATACAGTGGCCCCGTGGCTTCTTTGGTGCTGACTGACAGCTCACAGCTGACTGTCAGAAGTGACAGCTGATAAACACATGTTTTTGCAGATCATTTGGTTCGGTGGAGGCATACATAATTTGGTCTGGTAAATTTTCAAAGCAGTCAGCTGTCAGCTGTGAACTGTCAGTCATCACCAAAGAAGCCATGGGTCTACTGTACTAAATCTATATTTTATTTATTTTAGTCAAAAGTAATAAAGATATATATATATATATATATATATATATATATTTATATATATATATTTGTTTTTAGGAGGATTCAGTTTTCTTTAAAGGCGTTCTATTCTTTCTATATCCTTTATTAATTATCTTATCAAATGTAGCTCTACAATAGAATTAGACTTTTATACGAATATTAAGTTACACACTCAGTTAACCATAAAACAATAAAGAGAGGCAAAATGCTCTTACCACATTAGGAATCCGGAACTCATAAACATTGCGGTTTTAAAACCACCTTAACCTGATTCATCCTAAAAGGAGGGTCCCATGTATTTTCACGAATCTGACATTT
The DNA here is from genome assembly GCA_901482245.1 of Timema douglasi. Lineage (NCBI taxonomy): Eukaryota > Metazoa > Arthropoda > Insecta > Phasmatodea > Timematidae > Timema > Timema douglasi. The sequence goes on from CABEEJ010001499.1 coordinate 84,288, forward strand.
ACAGTTAAAAAGTGTCTAACGTAACCATTTTTTATTAGTCGGCATTTTTTTTTTACTAGAGATATAATCTTTCGTTAAAGGTGCGCTAGGGGGGGGGGGGG
>CABEEJ010001499.1:96975-130826 GCA_901482245.1 Timema douglasi
ACTTGTGTCCTTCTTACCGCCAGACATAGCATTAATATTTGTTTATGTTCAGAGTTGGCGCAATTCGGGTCCTGTCTTGGGAAGGGGGGTATTGGCGCAATTCGGGTCCGGTCTGGGGGGGCACTTTTAAGCTCTTGGCGCAATTCGGGTCCGAGCTAAGAGAATTGGCGCAATTCGGGCGAGCCCATTTTCGCTTGGTATGAGATTTTACTAATTTGGTTTCTTTACCCTATCTTATACATGATTTTGTTTTTCGTTTGTTTTTGTGGTGCATTTTTTTAACCTTTTTAGAAATTAAATGAAGAATAGAATAAAAAACTGTGACGTTAAATTTGAAGTGAAGTATATTTTTTTTTATCCTTAGAGCTCGCTAGAGTTTCAATAATAACATTTGCAAATTAATTTTTTTTAAATTGTGGTTGTAGATATACCATAAATACCTGTTATTTATAAAAAAAATATTAATATATAATTACTTTTTGAAAGCATCATCCCTTTTCAAATTTAATTTGTTTGGAAATTAGTATGAGGAGGATTTAAAAATATGTTTTTTAGTAATCAAATATTTTATTTTGTAGTTCTATTAAAATTTTAAGAAGCTGAAATTGCTTTATACTAGTTTAATTTTATAGCAATATTTTCATAAGGTTTTCTTAATGAGTAAACATTATTATTTTATTTTAAAAATGAATAATTATTACTTTTTTTATTAACTCATCTACTGAATAATGGTCCTTAGAGTAGTAATATATTTTAAAATATTTGATATAATATAACAAAACTTGGGATTATAAACAATAATATACTTCACACCAAGGTATAGTCCGATTTTAATAGGAAGCCCGTTATTTGAAAAGTGGAAACTAGAAATACCCCTTAAAAATGGCGTAAAAGAGTATCACAATAATTGTACTTACATTAAATAAACTTAAAATCGTTTCTTCTCATTTTTATTTAAATAATTAGTAAATATCTATAAAAAATATATACACTCTTGACTTAAATCTTAAATGTGTTGTTTGTCAATTAAATTTTATTTAATAAATTGTCTGTACGCAATATTGATTTTAAGATCTAAAGAATACAAAGATTCAAACTGTTGAAGTGGGAGTAGTATGTCATATCTCTTGATTTTTGATTTCAACACTTTATCTAAATTCAACTCCCTTTATTACTAACAAGATAGTATAATTGATACATATTAGTAAACCCCGAACAAATGATAATATGGTGACAATAAAATTGGTGATTTTTAAAGTTTCTGCAAATATTATGATTTTAATGATAATTATAGCTATGAAAATTTTAAGTAAAACATACAAAAAAATTGGAAGTATTTTCCCCCCTAAACGAGTTCACAATAACGTTCTCACACAATTACGGAGATATAAAACTTGCTTCCTTTTTGAATTAGATATTTACTTGAGCCAAAGAGTAATAAAAATTGTGATTACACCCTCGGTCAAAAAAGCTGGTCAATCCACGTGGTCCCGGACCACTTAACCCTGAAACCCTCACTGTAGATTATGGGTCTACATTTTAATTATTTTTTAATATAAATTCTTATTCTTTCTTTATCTGGCTTGACCTGTAAAAATAAAGAAAAAATATGTGTACAGGGCAAGAAGGGTAAATACTCGGCCTAATTTTATAATATTGTTGGTTTCTGTCATAAGTATTAAGTTGACATTATCCTTGCTTACCCAACATTCCTCTACCCCTCAATCACTATTAAAATGTTCTATGACAATAAATCCTTATTCCATCAATTAGTTTATAAAAAAATTACTTATTCATTAAAGACCAGTAATCAAAGCCAGTATGGAGTGTAGTACAGGCTTAAGTCAGCTTTTAATTAAGCTCTTAACCCAAAAAAATACTTTTTGGGAAAAACAAATTAATTAGACAAGGACAGATTTTTATGTTAAAAATTATCTAATCCACAAATGTGTGCTAAATCATCTAAAAGGATATTATTTTGATTCGATTGGCCCCATAGACACATCTATACTAATACGCATTAAGGTGGGGATACCGATGATACGAGAAAAGTAAGTGTTTTTAATTATTTAATAGTAAACATTTTTTGATCAAATTAAAAAAATATTATTGTTTCAGTTAAAACATATATTTTAATATTTTTCACATAGTGATATTAACAGTTGTTGAATATATGTCATGAGCATAGTAGCATTAGATCACAAACTTTTTAAATGAAGAGAATAAATCATCATTAAATCCCAGTACACCCTTAAGAGAGAGCTCTATATCATAATGTGAACAAAGTTAAACTTTATGTTTCTATTGAAGAAATATCATATTGATTTTGACTAAAAAATATTATGTTAATAAAGCTACAAAAACACTTCGTTCTCTTCAATCCCAACTTAATGTGATAAATTTGTGGCAATATGATAATTATTTCACAGCACTTCAAATACCGGAATCGAGCCAAAGCTTATCAACCTGTATTATCCGTCTTATAAAGAAAGCCTAAAATATGAACAACTTCGAATATGAACAAGAAATGGTCATGAAAGGATCTAAGAACTTTTTTTTGATCAGTAAATAAAACCATCATGAATTTCTTTTTTTTTAAACTTCCCAAATAAGTGGCGATAAAAAATATTGAGGTAATGGTTGGGTAGAGAATTCTGACCACTTCCTGTAGAATTATATAAGAACACCAAGTGATATTTTACTTATTATAAACTGATAGCCTGTTTAGTAAAATGTCCATCTATTTAATTTTTTTTAAACTGATACTTGGTGCGAGAAAAAGATGAATTCTCATGGGTTGTTATGTTAATTAGTGTTTTGACGGTTTGATTTCAAACCCTGCGGCGAGGTTAAGTTTACCTCCGAACTCATCAGTATCTGTGACGTCAGAGCAAATTGTATGTCTGCACGTTTCTACCTGTAATAATATATAAATATTCCCTTTTAGAGTTTTGTAAAATATAAAGCTAACACAAATTATGATTTTTTTTTCAGATAGAGAATGTTTCGTGAAGGTGGATATTTGAATAAAACATTATTTTTGTATTATCCGTTATTCATATTTCTCAATCAATATTATTAATAATGATTCTTTTTACATTAAAGATACCGCCTACTCGAAGGAAAATATCTCCACAATACTATTATACTTTTAGGAAGCACGTCACTAAATTTAATTACATTTAAATTTTGTATTTTTAGTTGAATTATCAGCACACCAAACCAACTTAATTATAGAACAAACACAACACCTCAGCCATACCCCCCCACCGCCCCCCGCTAATCTCTGATTTTGGTTAGAAGAACAGTAGAGAAAATTCAAACACATTTCTTTGCCAATATTTGCATACATTTCTCTATTTTACGTGTGCTATTTTATAGGTATTAATAATATCTTTTAAAAGTGACCACTGCAAATATCATGAATTTATGTTTGAATATATTAACATTGTCTTTGTAACTTAAGTAACTAACTTATAATATTCTTCCTATAAAAATCATACAACATCGATCCATTCCTCCTTTGAAATGGGAATCCCCAATTTCACAAATGATAAATTTTAGGCTATGCTTTAAATAATAACTCAGGACCCTTCACTCAGAAGAAGGAAGATCCCTAAAACTATCCTCACTATTTTAAACTCTCTATTGTGAGACTTTAAAAAAAACTCTTCAGTTTGATTGAATAAGGTTAAATTTACGTTCCTTGCCATTCACATTAATCTAAGGATAGCGATACTACGCGGAAAAAGCAGTTTAAATTGAGGAAGCTGAACTTTTTCACAACTTTTATTTTTAGAAAAAGGTTAAATTATAAGTTTAGGAATCATTTGTGGATATGGTTATACAGTTCAACTCCATTTTTGTATGAAACTTTCTAAAATAACCCATTTTAATAAATGTTAGGATCTTTGACATCTGTAGCGCTTCCTGTGCTCGGTCGGCTTGTCAGAGATAATTCATGAATTAAACTTCATCCCTACTTTAAAATTAATGTAACCCGCTTCAAAGGCTGCATGGTCTAAGGCTTCAGTCTCGCAGTAAGCTAGATTGCCGATGACGGGGATATCGAGGTTCAAGTCTCGGTTGGGTATACTGAAGGTGGTTTTATCTAAATGAATGTCCAGTCTCCCTTCACGTAAATGCGTGTACACTACCAATAAATATAACCTTCCTAATCCCTAAAACCATTAGCGTAATTAGTACATAAGCGTAAAAACCAAACTGGTAGTAAGACGCAGTGCTAATCACTAATGTAAGATAGGAGAATCAACCTCTTCTGGTTTTGTAAAACATTTTTTCCACCTCTCCTTTATTTAACTCGGTTTTCTTCACTTATTTTATTTCAATATATTCATAAGTGTACAATTATGTTAAAAATTATGTGGTTAATATATTTTTTTAATTTTTATTATTCTTTTTGCACACATATTAGTTTTTAGTTTTAATATTAATAGCACACAAACTATGAATATGCGTGATTATTAAGCCACTGGCCATAGCTTGGCCTAAATAAAGACTATTTTATTATTATTATTATTATTATTATTGTCACTAAGTAAATCGATCAAAACAAAATACGAAGCAACGACACTATATGATTATTAGGGAAAAATTATGTTTTACAATTTGTTTTAACATGCATTTTAGCGTATAACACGATAGGGTGGTAAGACTTAGTGCTAAAAAAACAACTAAGAAGCAAAAATGAATTAAATTATTTTTTAAATTCAATTGGATCGTCATCGATCATATAATTATAAAAACTCTTTTATACTATCATTATTATTATTATTAGCACCACGTCTTACTACCCGTTCGGGTTACACGCACTTACGCTAATGTGTAATGGTAGGGTGATTGTGAGAATGAAATGGAGGACCTACAGTTTAACGTGGAATCCGAACCACGGCGGAGGCCTGGCATTCTCTCTTTTATACTAAACATGAAGCTTGTTATTTTTATTTCTCTTAAGAAATATTACTATGAAAATACCTTTTATTTTTCTCCAATAGCTAAAATTATTTTTAGACTGGTTCAGTTAAAAACTTGTATTGTGGCCGAAAATATTTGTACTTAATTACACGTATACTGCCAGAATATCTATATAATTAATAATAATAGTACTATAGATATTAATACCTACTTTAAAAACTTCACTTTCAATGATTGACTGACGCAAACTTTGTGCAGTCAATTTCACCACTGACACAATAATATTAATGTATTCGCTTTAATTTATATGACCATGCTGGAAAAAAACTTATTTAATTGGGGTTAACAAATAATTGCAATGCCTTTCTTTAGAGCTAAAGCTCTCCTCAGACACCATCAATTTAATCCTACCCCTATTTTTAAAAGGTTCTAGAACCCTGTAATTATTAGATCCCCTAAAATTATTGTGATGTGGGTTTGTGGAAACAGAAATGAAACATAGGTCTACAAATGCTTATTTATTTTGAGGTATTGCTGGTAGGATTGACCACAGAAATAGTGTATCAGACTCTGACCAGTGAGATGAGGTCATCTACAATGATTACAGGGAATGTTTTGATGCTCTGAACTCCATACCCTTAAGGTGGTGATGTAGGAAAATGAGAAAAGAGCAGATTTTTGCAGATTTGATAGAAAAACACCTTTGTTTTTTGCCAAATAAAAAAATCAGTAGAAAAAATGTTTAGGTTTCTTCATATGGCGATGTCAACAATTATTTTACTATCAGTCATGAGAATAGCAGCATTAAATGAAAATAGAGATAAAGAGTTGTTATTAAATTCCAGGACACACTTGACAGATATTCAACAACTGTTGATATCACCGAGTATATAAAATTAAACTTTATGATTCTATTAGAGCAATATTTGATTAATTTGGGCCAATTTTTTTTAATTGGATGAACACTGAACTTTTCTCGAACTCCTGACACTCCAACTTTAACAATAAGCTTCAAAGTAGTTCAAGAGAAGAGTGCTCTATTTTTAATAAAGTCCTCTGAACAAAAAGTGCGTCAATAACATGAATTAAACTCCAGAATTTGATGATGAAATGGAAAAACAAATTCATATTTTCTGAAAAATAAAACTAAGATTTATATGTGCATAAAATTTGGTACCGATTGTGCTTCATCTTGAAATCAAAAAAACATTAAAGAGGTGTGCATTTTAGTTGGTTGCCAATAACAATATTATGCTACTCATCATTTCTCCAAACAAATGCTAATGCATTTACTAAATTTGCATTATTTTAAACGTGGCCTTTGAATTTACAGAGGCTTAGTAATTAATAGTCAGTTCCTTTTATACCCATCCATCCATCATCACTATACTATAAAGCCATATGGCTGACTCACTCACTGACATTCTAGACACTTGAAATTTAACGAACTTATAGATTCTAGCCTGTAACCGACAGGAAAATTCCAAAAAGTAAAAAAAAAAAAATTCAAAACACTGATTGCACCAGAGATATATTTTTTTTATTTTAGGTAAATTTTACACATTTTTTTAATTTTATGGCACACCTATGGGACATCTAGAATCATAAAATTGTAAAAATAAATCAACGTTCAAAACAATGCTGGAATTACATTAGTTTACACTCACCGGGTGTTTGAAGGTGGAGCCCACAGCGAGCAAAGGGAGTTACTGTATAATGCCAATGGTCTGGTTCAGTTTTCTATTCAAGCCATATATTGTCCACTAACAGATTTCTACACCTTTCATAGCTTCACGTGCCTTATAATCTAACTTAAGACTAGGACAGGTACAGCATCCAGTCCCCTGCCTTTGATTTATCACTGTGAAAGTGTGAACCCATGTTTATCTAGTGACAAAAGTTTCAACAATACCAGGAATCGAACCCGGGACCCTAAGCTCAGTAGGCAGACATGCTACTAACTGAGATAGGTGTCAGATTGATAGTCAGTTCTAGTAATATTTTAAGGGAAAGTTTAAAAACCACACGAGTCACTGACCTTACCTATAAATATCATAAATAATCAAATTCTGGAATTAGGTATTTTCTTATTTGTTGAATAGGAAAATTATGTGTAGTCTTAATTATTTTTTCCTGCATATGGACTTGAACTTCATACCACTCATCTATGGGGGCAAGTTAAGAATATAAAATAAACCCCCAAAGTGTACAAATTTCAACCAATTATCTTTTATTAAATTAGAAACAAAACTCTGTTGAAATATACTTGTCAAGGAGAAGCTGCTTTTTTTTTTACCCTTCTTTCCATTTCTAAAATAATTTTAAAAAAATTGGAAAAATGGTGGAATAAATAATTTCTCCTTTTCCCTCTTGAAATTTCCTTGCTAATTCTCTGTCTGTCTCTCTTATTCGTGTTATCTCTGTCCTATTCACATGCTTCAACCCGCAAGGTATTTGAAGTACGTCCCAAATTTTTAATTAGACCTCGAAGGTATATAACAAGTTACAGTTGGCAAGTTTCTTTAACTCCCGTCCCCCAACACACCCACTGCTCCAGGGGGTGGTTGGGGGGGCTGCGTCAGAGGGGGCTGTAAACTCGCCACTGTTATCCTTCATTTTCTTTATGTACCATCTCTCAGCGACTGTGACTCATGGGGAACTGAGGGATCTTGGTTTGAACTCAGTGAGGTGCTTAATATAATTATAATGGTGTTCGATTATGGACACAATGTGAGGTATCTGGTTTACTGGTACAGTCCAACTTTCATACTATGGGCCTTAGTTGACGACTATAAAAGCTACTGGATCTATACTAAAGCCCTTGGCCCTGTAGAGTGCAAGTCTAAAACCTATTTTGTGGGATGGTTGGCGGGAGGGTGAAAGGAGTGAAATGGATTCACAACGGACCAAAGTATCCTTCCGCGCCAACAAGAACAGATAGATCACGGAAAACGTAGATGGCGCTAGTTACCGGACAGGTCTTGCGGAAAAATCATAGGTTTGGAAATATCAGTTTTCTCGAGAGCGAGTGAATTGTTTATTTTAATATTTTCAACGCTTCTTCTAAGATGTTTAAAAGGCGTTGTATTTTCTTATTTTTTGCAATGAAGCCGGCAATTCTTTATGGAAAAATGTCAAAATTATTGATATTTGATCATTGTTAACATTACAGAGGAGGTGTTTATATAAAAAGTATAACATAATTAACTTGCTTCTATTCTTGAACATACCGTTTGCTAAAAAAATGGCAAAATAATAAAAAATTCTTTAATATAACAGCTTGTTCCAATGGCCCTGCATGTCAATGCTAAATGAAAAGGGCCAATCGCCTTAACGTATTCAAACGTCAGATCATGTGAACATCAGCTTTAAATTTTGATAAATTTTATTAATACCTAGATCACTAATAAGAGTTATATATATTTATTTAGCACCGCGTACTACTACCTGTTAGGGTTATACGCTTTAAGTACTTATTACGCTAATTGATAAGGTTGGATTTTAGAGGAAGTGAAACCGTATTTGCGTGGAGGAAGAACCGAAAACCAATTAGGAAAAAACACCCCCAGTTCACCCGACCGAGATTTAAACCTCGATCTCCCCATCCTCATTAGTATAGCTCAACACGACAAGCGCGTTAGCCAACTACACGACCGAGGCGTGTAATGAGTGCTATACATGTTAATCAAAACAATCTGTTGTTTTTTTCTTAAGAGTTCTTCCTTTTTAAAAAAAATTACTTAACGCTTTTCTCCTTGTAGTTTGGTTACTTAATTACTTCCATTCCAAGAAACATTTCCGATTCACCAGTGTTTTCCCCCAAAATTGGATAGGAAACCACATTTTGTATAAAATCAATCCCATCTCTTTATAGTTAGGAATGTACATTGACTTTACAATTAACCTTATTTTTAAAGCAGGTTTTTAAGTTTTTCATTATTAACAAGAGCTATTAACGCATAATATATTATAGATAAGACCCGTTTAGGTCTAAGGCGTCACTCTTGCAATAGACCTGAATGCTGATGAGGAGATTGAGGCTTATATCCCGGTCGGATGTACCCAAATAGTTTTAACAAAAAGATTACCCACTCTTTCTCACACGCAAACGTGGTTACACTTCCTCTAAATTCAAAATACAATCTTCCTATTTACCAGTTATTGAGTCTAGTACGAGAGTGGCACATAAGGTGCTTCTAGTTCTTGGGATTTAAATTTTAATTAATTTGCTTTTGTGTTTATGATTAAATGCTAACGAGATACGTTTCTACAAGATACCAACATGTCCGCTAATGATTCCGAACAGGTAACCCATGTTTATCTGTTTAGGAAGTTTGACAGAAAACTAGAACGAGTGAAACGTAGATATATAAAAAGCAATATATTTCCTTCCTTCACCGCCCCCTTAGGATGGCTTATGAAATATATCGACAGTTTACAAGAGCGTTCGGCCATTTTGTTTACTAGAAAAGTTGTGTACCTTGTTACTGTGAATTTTGGTCCATAATTGTTCGGTAGTTCTACTCCCACTTCCTCAAGTGTGTTTTGTTTATGAGGAAGGTTTTTTTAAAAATGAAAACGTCCTATAGGTGGATCCAAAATACCCTAACACATTGCAAACCAATAAAAAAAAGTACCCTTCATACCCATCTATATATCTCGAGTTTGATTCTTAGCATCCCGAAGATATTTCTTATTAGTTGCAATTAGGACTCTTTTTCAAAACAATTTATAAATTGCTGTAACTGTTCTTGAGATAAGTTACAGACTGATTTTCATAAGAAGAACATTTTCCCGAAAGCTAAGAGAAATTCTAGATATACCTTCACATATCCATACGATATTATCATGTGATATGAAGCTGTCACTTTCGATAGGTAATATTAAATAACACTAATAATAAATTAAAATTATCTCAATTTTGGTCACAAAAAAATACATACATTTTCTTCCTACTGTAATTAGAAATTTTTAAAATAGACAGTTATCATAGAAAGGTTCTTTTTATGTGTCCAAGTAAAAGTTAGAGTATAACAATATAGTTATATTCTCTATCAAGATCCATCTCTTTACAGCCTTTACCTATCTTGTGATACTTCTATCCAGTCCACCTCACTATATCCCATCTCTGTCGGGTCCATTCGAATGTTATCCTCACATCTGCCAAAGTTTACTACTGGCTTGAGTTTTACGCATTAGTACCAATTACGCGTATGGGTCACTGATGAAGAAGGTTGAATTTAGAATATGTGTACTCACATTTGCGTCGGTAGAAGAGTGGAAAACTAATTGATTCAAATGACCATCACTACACTCGATCGAGGTCGAACCCTCATCTTCCCATCATCGGCAGTAAGTCTATTGCGAGTATGATGCCCTGGAACATTTAGCCACTGGAGAAGTTGTAATAATATGAATAAGATGGGTCGTCCCATAAATTTGGTGTTGAGCTTCCAATAAAATTTAATAAATGAATATTGAAGATAAACATCTTGTCATGGTTCCATTAAAACTCGCTATTTATTTCACTTGAATTAATTAAAATGACCAATCCGTTTACCCACCGTGAGATTCTTATCTAGATTTTAAGGCCCATTGGGACCACCGACGAAGGGACATCGTTTTCTACTCCTAGTTTGTAGTTTTTGACGCTGATTAGAAGTTGTCACCGAAGCAAGTTATGCCGTTATGAATAACGTAGTCTTTTTTTATCGTGACAAATGCACCTAATAGTGGAGGCTAACCGGGCCACAAGTAACTCATAATCAACGCGTAGATGAAAAAAACCCAACAACAACGGGTTCATAAATTTGGAATTAATTAACACACATCAGCAGAAAAAAAAACAGAAATCAAAGATAACCGAGCGCGTCTATTTCAAAAGGTCAAGGTATTCTAACAAGGGGAGATGATTAGTTGGTTTGTCATGACAGAAATTACTTTTATGGTTGGAAATCAACGTAATATATAAATAACTTATCAAACAGATTTTCATTGGAAGGCTTTTTTGTTTAAATACAAACAAATATTTTGAGGCCAGCATTGTAAACAATTTACGGTATTAAATTTCCTTATCACCGCATCTTACTAACCGTTCAGGTTTTACGCTTATGTACTAATTATGCTAATGGTTTTGGGGATTGGGTTAGCTATATTTAGAGAATGTATATCCAAACTTGCGTAGAGAAAGAGATGGAGAGAAAGAGAGTGGAAAACCATTTTATAAAACCCACTCTCAGTACGTCCGACCGATATTTGAACGTCAATCTCCCCATCATCGCCAGTATAATCTGTTGAGTGAGTAGCACCTTAGACCATGCGGCCACTGAAGCAAGTTTTATATATATTATTAGTGTTATTTTAAATTTAATATTTATCAAAAGTGACATCTGTATTTCCCATGACTCGACGTATGAATAAATGAAAGTATATCTACCCGTTTTTCTAGCGGACAAAACAAGGATTTTTTTTATGAAAATTAGTCTGTACAAGGATTCTGGTCTGAAGAAACATTAAGAAAATACAATCTTTTATTTACGGTCAACATTTATCCATTTTTATCTATTGTTAATATTTATTATTAATATTAGTTAGCACCGCAACTTACTAACCGTTTGGGTTAAACGCTTTAATTACTAAATACGCTAATTGATTAGGAATTAGGAAGGTTGAATTAGATGAAGTGAACCCGCATTTGCGTGGAGGGAGAGTGGACAACCATTTAGGAAAAACCACCCCCAATTCACCCAACCGAGATTCGAACCTCAATCTCCCCGTCCTCAGCAGTCGAGCTCAACACGACCAGCGCCACCGAGGCGGGTTAATTTTAATTAAAAGGTTTTAATTTTGTCTACGATGATTGTCAGTTTATGACTAGGGCTTCACCAATGAGTATAAACAATTCTACTCGTGCACCTAACCGAAATTCGAGCCCCAATAGCTTCCGCTTAGAGTCTGATGGAAGGGGACGCGAGAAAATGTCGATATTTTTGCACAAAACTTTTTTTTTTTGTCAAAATAAATCAAACATTTCTCCAGCAAAAACGTAGAGTTTAATTTTCTTCACCTGGTGATATCAACAATTGTTGAATATCTGTCAAAGGTGTATTGGAAATTATTGACAACTTTTTCTCTTCATTTAAAAAGTTTCTCATCTAATGCCGCTATGCCCATGACAGATATTAAACAACTTTTGATATCATTATGTGAAGAAAATTAAATTATGTCTCTCTTTATTTTGATTCAATAAATATTTTGCTATAAAAACTGCAAAAACACAGTCATTTTTCTCACTTACTTATACATCCAAACTTAAGGACGGCAACATATATCTACATAAAAACATATTTGCTCGTCTTATTTAAAAAAAATCGATTGATTCTCGTCGATAATTTTGTATCAGTTACCTAAATTAGTATAATTATAAATATATAATTATGTCTTGTGAATCCAAATAAATTTAACATTTTATTTACTCTTTTAACATTAACTGAGTTGCTGTTATATTATTTTAATCAAACTTTTATGCTATTTTGGATAGTTAATAAATAAAACATTTGAAAGTTTATGCAACGAAGAATAAGCAATAGAACAGTAGCCATCACAAAGATACCGTTAGAGTTAATCTGGAAGAATGTAAATATCGAAAACTACCGATATATCGAAAAAATTTGATTAATGTAATGTATATTTCGATAATTATCAAGGATATATTGGAAAAAATTGCCATCCCTATCTGATAACTTAAGACTACAAGATTCAAATTCATAAAGTCAGTAATTGAATGCTAAAGAAACTAATGATAATATTTGCATCCATCTGGGTCTTGAACCCAGGCCAAACATCCAGTTGCGTGTTAGGAACACTAGCTGTGGTGCTAGGGCTGCACACACGTGTCTTCTTGACCACACATGTCTGTCTATCCGTCCGTCCACCCTGTCCATAGAACTGGTCTAGCCAGCTAGGAGGGAGGACTTGAACATATCTAATCCTGTTGAGGGCCATCTGCTCACTTAGGAGACAATAGCCCGGCAGGAGGTGGTGACTTCTGCAGGTCGCTCGGTCAACTAGACAGCGGCCCGGCCTCTCCGGCTCAATGAACATATGCAAAATTTAATTTCAGATAATGTTTACTTCAATCTTAAGGTAGGGTGAAATAAAATGCGAACTAAGGGCAGAGTTTTTTCAGTTTTTATAGAAAACCATTTTCCTGGTTCTTATATAAAAAAAAAATCCAGTAGAAACATAGAGCTTTATTTTTTTCACATGGTGATATTAATATTTCTTGATATATGTAAAGAGAATAGCAACATTAGAAGATAAACTTCTTAAATGAATAGAAAAAGTTGTCATTAAAATCCAGGAAATCCTTTATAGATATTCAAGAAATTTTAAGGTCACCATGTGAAGAAAATGTAACTAGTGATTTTACTCGAGTAATATTTTATTGATTTTGGCCAAAACAATGTTTTGATATAAAATATTGTCACCTCTTTACCTAAATTCACACCTTAATATTCCTGTACTGATTATCACACATTAATACTGTTTTAAATCGTAAAATATTGGTGACACATTATGATTTTGTGTATGATTGTGATAATAAAGAACTATAGCACAGCTTCTTGACCCATTAATCGCATCATCTGCTCTATCTAGTAATACAACAGATCATGAAAGATATATTATGAGCTAAATAATATTTACTATTTTTATATCTTTATGAGGTTTCTATGTTTGGATACATTTGTTAAATTACCTTTATATAAAAGTAATTAAGTACCCACTTCCTTTCATATTTGAATTAATCCCTTTTAGGAAATATTTTTTACAGGCCCACAGTACAACGGAGGATTTAAGTGCCCACGCTAAAAAAAATCTACCCTAACTGTGACATGAATCAAAGCACTTCAAGCAAGAATATCTATAACACCTCCAACACATTTGGTAAGTTAGCCGACACATGCCAATTCACGTCATCATAACATATGGAAAAATCTAATTAAATATTACAATATGAGATAATCCGTATCAGTGGGTCTGTGTATTAAAAATTCAGTATCGTATAAACTGGTTTTCTGGTGATAAGAATTTCGATAATCAAATATCACCAAGGTCTATTGAGTTGAAAAAAAGGTTTCTTACTTTAGCTAGTAAATTCCGGCATCAGTTCACTTTACTAATATCCTAATTCCTACCTTAAAAACAATACCACATGGTGTCATCTCTAAGGTGAGCCATAACAACTTAATGACTCTGGTCTGTTGGCAAATATAGTTCCAACTTCTGTGAATAGAGGGTGCTATATGGTCAGAACAACTAACAAGCCATGCTTTAATCTCAGTTTTCTAGACCAGACCTTCTACTTCTTTATTCAAGTAGCTAATTTGTCCTCACAAGGCTGAGTTTACCCCGTTCCAGACCCACTGCTTTACAGAACTATCTGGGAGCTCCAGGGATCGAGCCCGGGACCTCTGGATCTATGCGGATAGTGTATGCGTATATTGGGACAAGTAATACGATTATAGAAAATAAACTCTTCATACCCGATGGAAAAATAAACTCTGTCCACGTTCCTTCTTGTCCAAATCACAGAGTTTGTAGTAAAGCCCAACGTAATATAAGAGGTTTTTTTGTGTTTTTGGAGCATATTTACGGATCAAGATTTTTAATTAATAATCTCAGCCCATTTATTGGGAAATCTGGGAACCCTATATTTATAGCTTACTTACGTTCACAGATTAATGTAAATTATATGTTGAGTGCGGTTTCCTTGTTGAAAATTTTCAAGCTAATCCTCAAAGTAGATTGTTTAATTTAAAAATTTGGTTTGGTAGAAATTGAGAAATTACTTTCTAAAGATATTGGATTTTTTTCAAAATGTCGTTTCGTCTTTGAATATATATTTAAAAAAAGTATGGATACATTCTCCGTGCATCGCTTATGCTTTTATATTATATATACATAATTTGGTAGAGTTTCGGAAATCAGTGTCAACATTAATTTTTGTCGTTTCGAGAAAAATCAACTAGCCACCTTCCCTTTGGTTGTAATTAGACAAACCCTCTTCGGAGGCGTAGTTGGCTAACGCACAGGTTTCTTGTTGAGCTAGACTGCCGGGGACGGGGATATTGATGTTCGAATCTTGTTCGGGTTAACTGTGGGGGGAGGGGGGAATTATCCTAAATGGTTTTCCACTCTCCCTCCACGCAAATTTGGGCTCACTTCCTTTATATACAGCCTTCCCGATTCCTAACCTATTAGCGTAATTAGTACCTAAGCTTATAACCCAAACGGGTAGTAAAACGTGATGCTAAGTATTATTATTTAGCATATTAATTTAGACTAGCCATATGTACCTTAACTCACATTTGTTACCCTTAAATAAATAGCCGTAATAGCAGTTTACCTTTCCGGGAAGAACAAATCAATAGTTTATATCGTGGGACGAATTAAAAAGGTCAAAAATATTGTTTAGATCTTTAATGTGTGTCTGTCATGTTACAAAACGCCCCATTAATGTAAAACCTTCATTAAAGAAAACAATTCATTTCGAAACAAAATGAACTCTATCTTATTCTTTGACGGCACCATTCTATACACTACACTTTGACAGGGTCGGATCGATAAAAATTAAAAGCAATTAATATATTTCCTTTATTTCATGTCTAAGGGTAACTTTTACCTGAGTGATAAAGGGCATTCTAAACATTCTTATATCCCACATTAGTTTATAAATGGGTTTGTAATTATATAGCACCGCGTCTTATTACACGCTTGCTATAAGTTTATGTACTGATTGCGCTAATGTGTACAGGATTAGGAAAACTGAATATAAAGGAAGTGTACCAGCATGTTCGTGGAATGAAGGTGGAGAGACATTTAAGGAAAACCACGCTCAGTATGCTTGTTTAGGATTCGAAACACAATCTCTACTACGTTGGTGATCCAGTCTATTATTAATGTGACGCCTTAGGCCAGTGGAATTACGTGTTCCCGTGGGTGCACGCAATACATCTTAGGGGTACGTCTATTTATATAAATTATATATTATTATATGTATATAAATTTAAGATAAATATATATATATATATATATATATAAATAATTTAATGATAATGGCAATATTTCGGAATTGCCACACGAGCCCAGGACTGAAAGACATGCATTATAAGAGCACCATTTTCTATCTCTCTCACACACTTTCTTTCTCTCTCTCTCTCTCTCTCTTTCTCTCTCTCTCTCCTAGATGTAGATTATAGATACGTATAGCTTGAATCATGCACCAACTCTCTTTGGGGTTACAAAGTTGAGTAGAAATTATTTCTGGGGGTAGACGAACAAAAATATTTGAACACCATTGAGTCAGACCAATCAGCCACCAAAGACGGGAAACTTACACATTAAGTTGTATAAAAATGAATCCCTATTTATCTGTAAATAGTATAGGCAGACGCGTAATGAGTAGGGGGGTTGGGTGGATGAATTCCACCAGACCAAGCTATTATATTAATTTGGTCTTTTTAAACTCATACACTTAACAGGGCTCTGAACCTCTCAAACACAACTTTTTTTTCACGCAAGAGAGGAACTAAGCCATAAAACTTTCCAAAATGTCAAGCAAAATATCTCTGATTTCTCATCATCTGAACGATCTTAACAAGGGTCGAGTATTGTATATAATTCAAATAACCTAATTATTTTATATAATCAATTGTTATGAAAATATGGTTTATAAATATATATAATAAGATAGATCAGTGGATGGGGAGGATGGATAAGGAAAAAACACTGATTCATTCCAAATTAACTTCTCTCTGAACAAACAAAAACCCCTGAGGGCGAAGGGCTCAGGAGAGTTGAATGCGATTGAAAATAGGGGAAAGATAGCATATATAGAATGCTCGTATTTCACCACGTTAACATTCATTTTAAACAAGCAGAATTTTTACCACATGAATATTATTGTAAATAAGGCTGACTACAGAGATTTTATTTAAATAAATTGAAAAACAACTAAATCGAATGGCAAAATTAATCATTATTTTTAAATGTATGTTATCTATAGTTTATAAAAAAAACTTTTATATAAACGAATTGTGTGTTTGAAATTTAACTTGAAAAATGGAATGCTTATACAAAAATAAATTTTCAAATTTAAAAATTATACACTTACATTAGTATAGTGAAATATCTACCAGATTTAATATCACAATGATTACGACTTGGTACGTTCCATTTTCACAAAGTAAATGGTACAGTACATAAAAATCAAAAAACCAATAAGGGGAACATCTATTAAAAAAATATATTTAACACAGGGTTTTTTTCCCATTTAGAATTTCAAAAGAAGAATAATGTGAGCTTTGTAAAAGTATTGAACATAAATGTAGTGGTAGTTTATTAGTCAAATATTTGGAACAGAATGAAATTTGATTCATAAATATTATTATTTTCTTATAATATAAATCAATTTCATTTTAAGAAAGCTTATAAATGTGAAGAAATGTTATTTTTACATCATTAATAAATTAATATAAATTTGGATATTTAAATACACTACTAAACTCATGATATATAAGAGACAACATAGCTCCGTTAATAAAGTATGCTATAATTAGGTATATTGAAAATAAAAGCGAGCTTTTATTTCTACTTTATTACAATATCTGACATTTCAATTATCTGCATATTGTACGTTGAAACTAAAAAATATAAAAAAACAGGTTTTATCAACTGTCAAAACATACAAGTAACAAACAACAAACAACTGACAGTATCGTTGTAAATCTGAAACTTAAAAAAAAAAAAAATTTCAACATTATTACATAAATTATAAACATAAATACGTCTGTACACAATGTTTACAGACACTTACAATGATACCAACTCATTCCAAACAACATAAGTGATTGGTGGATACCGATTTTACTGGCCCTGAATCAACTAGTGATGATTTTATGACCTCCAAGATGGTATGCGTGGTTTTTACGTGGTAGACGTTATAAATGAGGTCCAGTTTTAACTGGAACGAAGTGTAGGACATGTTTAGCTTATTCACTATAGTACCAGTCTTGCTACGATTGACTTCAAACAAGATGGAACTGTAGGGGATATGGGAAAAGGGCAGTATGTTTTTGCAATTTTTATATCCAAACATTTTTTTAGTCAAAAGAAATAGAATATTACTCAAGTATAAACATATAGTCTAGTTTTCTTCACATGGTGATATCAACAGTTGTTCAATATCTGTCATCAGCATGGTGGCATTATATGACAAACTTTTTGAATGAAGAGATAAAGTGGTCATTAAGTTCCAGGAAACCCTTGACAGATATTCAACAACTGAAGAAAATTAAACTTTATGTTCCTACTGTTGCAATATTCTATATATTTGTGTCATAAATGTTGATCGCAATGAAAATGTCAATATTTTCTCAAAGTTTCTTCAAATCACAATCTCACTATAGCAAATAAATAATTGGAAAACAATGCAATCACATCACTTTTAGTTCTAAGCGTGGATTTGATCGTATAACCCGAACGTGTAGTAAGACGTGGTGCTAAATAATAATAATAATAATAATAATAATAATAATCTAAATAATAATAATAAGCGTGGATTGAGTTTGGGTGAAAGAATACGGGACTAAGGGTTCCTTTTTTCAGTTTTTATGATAAATAACATATTTTGGGTAGAATCAATGCCGTAGAATGTTTATTTTCAATTCTTTCTAGAAAATCATATTATGTATATCTTTAGCCAATAACATTTTTAAAGGGTTGTTGTATACTACCCCCCTTTAACTTCTGAAGCACAGATAACCCCCTGCCTACGTCCATGGGTGAAATAAATAAAATATCGCTTCTGTAGATACGTTTGGTTTATTTTTGTATGAATAGTATTTTCAACAGCTGTTCTTGAATATCTGTCATGGATACAATTAAACAGAAACATTTAAAATGAGAGAAAAAGCCTTTCTATAACATTGTAATGATCATGATAAATATTAAAGATATATTGTATATTATGTCGAGAATAAAAATAAATGTTTAATAGCTACCCTCTTCAATGGCTGAATGCTGTTAAGACGTCACTTTCATGTTAGACTGGCCTGCTAATGACGGGGAGACATGGGATTGGACCGTGGTTGGATCTAATAAGAAAGGTTTTCCTGAATAATTTCCCACTCTCCTTCCACGCAAATGCTGCTAGGTTACCTCTAAAATTATTCTTTCCTCATCCCAACTCCATTAGAGTAATTATAATATATGTGTATAACCTAAATAGGTAGTAAGACCCTGTGATTTTATATATATATATATATATATATATATATATATATATNTTTATCAGATTACCAAACCCTTCCTTCACCTCTGACAAGACTTCTTGTGAATGTGGGGAATGCCAGGCCTCCACCGTGGTTCGGATTCCACGTTAAACTGTAGGTCCTTCATTTCATATCACAATCACCCTACCATTTCACATTAGCGTAAGTGCGTATAACACGAACGGGTAGTAAGACGCGGTGCTAATAATAATAATAATAATAAAAACACACACAACTTTATTTTGGAAGAAATAATCTAATCTCACCTAAATGAACCGTTACAAAGCATTCCAAATTAGTATAATGCCAAAGAAATAAGAAGAATTTTGTAAACCATATATTATACTGAAACCGACTGTACATTTCAAAAGCATATTTCTATTATAAAATAAATAAATGATGGCCACGTTTTGTCCGAATTTTACTTTATTTGCCAAACACTCGTGTGACAATCATCCATACAATTTTATTCGTCAACAACAGGAGGGCACGGAAGTAAAAATGACGACGCGTTGGGAAATTAATATCATGACCCTGTTAACAGGTAATTTGGTGCGTTTAGGGAGGGGTTGGTGTGTCCGTGTCCTGCAAACAAGTGGCTATAAACAGCGATAACAGCGCACATGACGGTGAGTGGAGGTAATTAAATCATTTGTCATTCCAAATGGTGACGAAATGAGTCAGCGTTTTTTTTTTGAACGGATATCATAATGTAAATAAAAAAAAGGATGATTGTATGTTCAAAAAGATAGCGTTAAATCCATGTTTTATGTTAGAAAATGTTTGTTAGGTGATAACAGTGTAGAAAGATCTGTGTACAGACAATTTCCAGATGACGTAATAAAATCCATAAATAGTTTGTCAAGTCAACGTCCTTAATGGTACTTAGTAGTTTATTGGTTATAAAACTAATTTTATTAATGTGATTAAAGTGTATATATTTTGTTTTTTATCGTCTACTCTTTCATTACACATACACATACACATACACACACACATATATATACTTTTTATTTATCACCGCGTTTTACTACCTGTTTGGGTTGTACACATATATTTAATCTAATGGGGTAGGGATGAGGAAGGAAGCGCTTTAGAGGAAATCTACCCGCATTGGCGTGGAAGGGGAGTGGGAGATCATTTATGAAAAGCCAACCTCAATATCCCCCGTCATCAGCCGGCCAGTCTTACACCAGAGTGACGCCTTATACCAAGGTTTACACTTCAGCTCATGGGTTCAAATAAGTCGAAATGTTAAATTCTGTCAGCAGGATAAATAATTTAAAAACCCGCCTCGGTGGCGTAGTTGGCTAACGCGCTTGTCGTGTTGAGCTCGACTGATGAGGATGGGGATATCGAGGTTCGAATCTCGGTCGGGTGAACTGGAGGTGGTTTTTTCCTAAATGGTTTTCCACTCTACCTCCACGCCAAATGCGGGTTCACTTCCTTTAATTCAACCTTCCCATTTCCTAATACATTAGCGTAATTAGTACTTAAAGCGTATAACCCGAATGGGTAGTAAGACGCGGTGCTAAATATTATTATTATTATTAAATAATTTAAATGGGTTGCGTTGTGTTCCTTGCTAGAAGCTTATTCGCAGTTCCACTCAACGCACACTCTAAAATATACATTTCCTGAACTAACCTAAAATCATGCTTAGCTACTAAGGTAGTTATGATTGTTTTGAATTCTCATTGTATTTAAACTAATAAATGTGTTTTATCATTTTCTTAAATTAATTTTGAAGGCAACTATATTAATATTATTTTTTAAAAGTTGGCCCTTCTGTAGGTAAGTCTGCACATTCCTCCCTCAGCCCATGATGCGGGATCTTTCACCTTAAGTTGCCAAATTATCAATCCCGCAATGGTGGTTGAGGGGTCTAAGCTGCTAGTCACACATTAGACTTGCTCACCGCTGATTTTAGGTATAGTGGTCACTATTCATATCTTGGACGGGTTAAATGGTGTTGAACATACAAACTTAATGGGTAGTAAGACGTGGAGCTATAAAAATAAGATAGAGTTGGATTTTCATCCTCTATCTAGGCGATTGCAAGTATATTTCCTTTAGAATACCCTGCTCATCCATTACTAACCCATAGAATAAGATATTAAATATCACTATAATTAAATTATTAAAATGATATTAAATATTTTATCACTTCATGATCTTGTGTAATTTGGTGAGAATTGAGGATCACCTCAAACGAATGCAGCCCTAGAATTATTTTAGTCAATAAGTGAGGTGGTCTGATCACAGCTCTCCCTTATTTAGTCCCCAAACTGGGTAGGTTTTTATATTCATAGTGTAATAAATATATTTGATAAAAAATCCTTGATTTTTTTTCATTTTATTTTGTAGAGAAGATTGAAAATTTGTAACAGAGACAGGTTTTTTAACTTGAAATAGTGAGCTTCTAAAATTATTTTTGTTTGCTCCTGGACTTAAAACCGTAACGATTTAATGGATTTGGTTTTAACTTGATATTTAGAGGTTTTATGGTCATATCTCAAAGCTAATTCATGATTTTTGGATCTAGTCCTATAACTCATTGACCTTTGTCAAAAATAACACGATTTTATTAAAACCTATATTTGAGGAGTGTTTAAAATGATAATTAGCACCTCATTTTTAAAGTAGAAGTTTATATAAGGGTAATTTGACCATAGTTTTTTTTGATAATTTGGAATACGAGTATTTTAAAAGTGATTATAATGATTGCATTTGAAATAGATAACTGAAATATGAGAAATGTTTTACACCTAAGATGATAATAATAATAAATATCCTATCTATTTTTGAAAGTATTTAGATTTAAAGGTCACATAGGTGGAAGTGTAAGTAGGGAATGAGAGAAAAGGGCAGTGTTTTTGCAGCTTTTAAAGCAAAACATTTTTAATGAAAATAAATCAAACATTTCTCCAGTACTCCGACAGTACATAAAGATTAATTTTCTTTTCCATATAAATACATTAAGAAATCATTGAATATAATATGTGAAGAATGTCATGGAATTTAATGATAACTTTCTCTCTTCATTAAAAAGTTTTTCATCTAATGCCGCTATGCTCAACAACTATTGATTCCACCATGTGAAGAAAATTAAACTCTTGGTTTCTTCTACTGCAGAAATATTTGTCTTACTTTTACCAAAAATATTTTTTTTTTATAAAAACGGAAAAAAAGAAATGCCCTTAATCCACGTTCTCTACACTACCACCAATAATAAAGGTTTTGTAAAAATTTTAAATATTTTTCAAATGGCATCAATTTTGTTTTAAAATGGATATTTAGAAAAATATGATAAATCAGAATATGTACATTAAAAAGAAAAATTTATATTGTATTTTACTAAAGACTATTTTTATAACTTAAGTTTATAAAATGATGATAGCAATTTTGTCCAAAATTTATATCTAAAGAGTGTTTTATTTGATCAGTAAAAATATATATTTGATTTATCAAGCAAAATTTATTTAAAGAGAGTTTACTGACAACCATTTTATTTTTACCAACTATGGGCGAGTTTTTACGATTGTCTCATACAATTTATTTGATTAGTAATATCATATCGTGCTTAAAACTCTATTTAAACTTTTCCATGAACCCCGGAGAATTTTTTTTTTAGAGTATTTGCCTGAGATAAGCGTCTATTTTATAGTGCCTGGAAGAGGTGTTTGCCGTTTTTTTTAGGGGCGTGGCACCACCGACTGGTTAATAACTTTGTTAATAAGGTTGACTGCGTATTGGAACCCTAATCTCTTCATAAAAACAGACCAACATTTAAAACAAAAAAATTGTATTCATACTGTCGGGCTATTTTCTAAATTGATATTTTACTTTTTGTCGTTTAAAACTTAGATATAATATCATATTAAGGTCAATTTTATATATATGCGTTCATCATTTGGTTTATTTATCAGTGGTTTTGTCTGATGATATCCTTAAAGAAAGTCAAACATATAATTTTATGACTAAACAAGTTATTTTATTGTAGAAAAGTTTAACATGTAGTTTAGTTAACTCATAACTGAAGTTTCCTTATTTGGTATAAAATATGTGATGATAATTTTTTTAAGAAAATAAACGGTATTATATCATCACTAGACTTACAAACTAACAGCCCATCGCAATGGGTAGCCTTTAAGGGACCAGATTGAAGTTCGAATTAGAGTTATAACCCATGATAGGTATTTTCCTATTATTATAACTATAATATATATTATATCTATTTATAACTAGGAATTTCCCCATCCGTTCTTAACGCTAATATTGTAACACTTTATTTCTACTACATTCTCTTTACACCCCCTAAAGTATTACGTTAGTAACCTCATTTGTTGAACCAACAAACTATTTATGTATGTAAGTTAAATCGGTTACACATTTTAAAAGGTGTTGGTTAACCTTAACTTCATTCTGAAGCTATTACGACCTTAAGCATGTAACAGCTTTGACTGAACGTTTAATATTCATACTGTTAGAAAAAAAAATTGGGAACCTCACCTTAATTAATACTTTGGACATAAACAGGTTTACAAATAACTATGTTATTTTTGAATGAACAAGTGCTTGATGAGCGTACCAAACATGGGTCTAATTCCGTCTTGGTGACCTGGTGGTCTAGGGGTAAGGTGTCAGACTTCTGTGCTGGCGGCCAGGGTTCAATCCTCGGTCCCGGCACAGATTTATCTGATTACCAAACCCTTCCTTCCCCTCTGACAAGACATCTTGTTAATGTGAGGAATGCCAGGTCTCCACCGTGGTTCGGATTCCACGTTAAACTGTAGGTCCTCCATTTCATCTCACAATCACCCTACCATTACACATTAGCGTAAGTGCGTATAACCCGAACGGGTAGTAAGACACGGTGCTAATAATAATAATAATAATAATAATAATAATAATAATTCCGTCTTTGTTTAATTACTATGAAGCTTACTTTAATAACATACCGAAGAGTAGAAATGCATTTTGAGAAGAGTTTTTTTAATATTATGGCTTATGTGAAAATTGAGTTGATGTGTGTTAGTTTGCCTCAGGATTTAAAAAAAATTATAATAATAATTTTTCGGTGTTTTAATTCTGGTCATATGTATTGAGGGTGTCTTACCTCGATGATTTTCCACTGTTCTTCTATGCAAATGGGAGTAAACTTTCTCAAAATTCAACCTTTATTTTTCTAAGCACAGTTGCATAGCTTATATATATATATATATATATGTGTGTGTGTGTATATATATATTTATATATATACACACACACACACACACATTAGAGATGGATCATATCTTATTTTTCTCGAATCCTAATTTTAATTTTATTTTGGAATTTTAATACAATTTTGAAACGTTTAATCCTTAAATTCATCTCTTTATCTAATATCGTAATTAGTACATATGCTTATAGCCTGCGGTGTTAAAAAATAAAACAATCTCTGAGAAGAGTTCGGTCGTGTGGACATTTGAAGGGGGAGAATGTTTTTGGTGGAGCAAAGGGGTGGGGGGGGGGTACCGGGGGGAGTCGGTTGGTATGCGGTCCGGGTAACACCTCGTAAAGAATAATTATTTCAACAACGGGTCGCTCGCATGGCCCCTTAAAATAAAGAAGAAGCTTGAAGCAACGCGCCAGACATGTTGCGGACATTGCTTACCTCCCCTTCAACCCTCACTGATTGCTTCTTCCAAGGCACGGCCGGCGAGACTCCCCGCGGGGAAAAGTGGTCCATGTCCCTTTTACAGACTATTCACACCAGTGGCCTTTTGTAGTACAATTTACAGTCTAATTTTTTAGAAAGAAACTTTTAAAAAATATATATTTAATATTATTATTATTATTATTATAATTATTAGCACCGCGTCTTACTACCCGTTCGGGTTATACGCACTTACGCTAATGTGTAATGGTAGGGTGATTGTGAGATGAAATGAAGGACCTACAGTTTAACGTGGAATCCGAACCACGGTGGAGGCCTGGCATTCCCCACATTCCCAAGATGTCTTGTCAGAGGTGATAGAAGGGTTTGTTAATCAGATAAATTTGTGCCGCGACCGAGGATTGAACCCCGGGCGCCAGCACAGAAGTCTTACACCTTACCCCTAGACCGCCAGGTCACCTATATTTAATAAACGTTACTGTTTATGATATAGTTTTTCTAGCACCCAGTCTTACTAAATATTTAAGTTATGCTTAAATTAACTAATTACATTAATGAGATAGGGATATTTTAATGTAGATAAAATATTCCCGTAATGGCGGGGAGGAAAGGTGGAAAACTATTAGTTAAAAAAACTCTCACTGTTCTACTGATTGAAAACCAAATTGATTGTGTGAGTGATGGATTTAAACCATTCTACCACGAAAGAGGTTAACGTTTTAATATACCATTGGTGTTATTTTGTAGGTATTCATAATATTTAACAAAAGCGACATTTAAATATCACATGACTCGACGTATGGACGTATAAAAGTAGAGCTATTAACTTTTTTTTTTTTCCTAACCAAGTTCATTGGCCGAGTAGTCTAACGGAATTTTTTTACAGTAGATTAGACTGACGATGATGGAGAGATTGGGGTTCGAATCTCAGTGGGGTGTAAAAAGGATGGTTTTATCAAAAATATTTTTATACTCTCCCTTAACGAAAATTATGGAAGGCTACTATTCATATAAATATAACCGCTTTATTTCCTAGAAACATTAGCCTAATTATTACGTACTCATATAGCCCGAATAGGTAGTAAGACATGGTTAATAAAAAAAATATAGTTTTATCAAAATTTGAGTATCAAGTGTTCAAATCCTATCTGAACGCTATAATCGTAGTAATATTCAAGTAAGGATGTTTGATCCTCGTTGAATTCCAAAAACTAATAACCCACTCTCATATAAAGTATCTGAAAACCATTAGGTACATAAATAAACTCACTAATATTAAAAATCAGTCCTAGAAAGCTATTGTTGAGTCACAAATACCGCTTAGTCCTGTCTTCCACTAGCAGCGCATACGTGGGCCGTGGTGTTAATAACACGTTTGTGGTGGAGATGTGTTAAGTGAAGTAGATTCCGATCAAGAATCGTCTCCTGGGACATGGTGATACATATTCTTAAATAAAATCCACAACTCATCCACTCCCTAACAGTCTCATTTCTCCCCCACCCCCTTCTCCTCCCCCCGCCATTAACCCACTCTCTTTTTTTTTCCATTAATTTTAATACTCCAGTGATTGAACTTATCATTGACCATGATTAACTCACACGTAGACGTCTCTTGTCATACATTCTTACCAGCTCGGCTCACTCTTTGACACGGCCAATAGTTAGATATATCAGATAGAGACGGCAGCAGCGTCTGAAAATTGGTGCGAGGATATGTCGGTCAATTACTTGGCACTACTTGTCGCGTCAAATCGAAAATTATACTTATTGCAACATGATCGATAATATGGATTTTTATGAAATTAGTTTTATGAGTGACGAACAAACCTGTTTATACACTATTTTAATAAATGCTTTTAAAAAAACACTATTTGTTTATATAAATACTGGAAATAATAGCAATTACAGTCTTATTTTCATCGGAAAGGCATGTATATATCTTAACTGTAGTATAGATATTGTTAACTAAATTGCTTGTAAACGTGTTGATCTATTATTATTATTATTATTAGCACCGCGTCTTACTACCCGTTCAGGTTGTACGCACTTACGCTAATGTGTAAATGGTAGGGTGATTGTGAGATTAAATGGAGGACCTACGGTTTAACGTGGACTCCGAACCACGGTGGAGGCCTGGCATTCCACACATTCACCAGATGTCCTGTCAGAGGTGATGAAAGGGTTTGGTAATCAGATAAATCTTTGCCGGGACCGAGGATTGAACCCCGGCCGCCAGCACAGAATGTTGATCTATTGATAATATCTATAATTAATAATATTTAATAATATTTAGCACCGCGTCTTACTACCCGTTCGGGCTATACGCTTTAAGTACTGATTACTCTAATGGATTAGGAATTGGGAAGGTTGAATTAGAGGAGGCGAACCCACATTTGTGTGGAGGGAGAGTTGAAAACCATTTAGGAGAAACCACAACCAATTCACCCGACCGAGATTCGAAACTCGATCTCCCCGTCCTCAGCAGTCGAGCTAAACACGACTAGTGCGTCAGCCAACTACGCCACCGAGGCGGGTTGATAATATCTATCAAAAGTGACAAATACATATCACATGACCTGACGTATAGATAATTTAAATGTGAACAGATACACTATGAAAATTGGACCGTACCTCAACTATGCTACTTAATATATATAAACACAGTTAGTAATAAGTTGCGGTGAGCCTATGAGCCCTGATTAGTCAAATTCGATAAAACCTTAACCATGTATTTCTAAAGTATCTAGACTATAAATAGGTGGAAGCACTAATATTTCCCATGCCTAATCATAGGAGAACGCAATGAAAGGTACATTAATTTTCTTCACATGGTGATATCAACAGTTGTTGAATATCTATCATGAGCTTTAGTGGCATTAGATGAGAAACTTTTTAAATGAAGAGAAAAAGTTGTCATTAAATTCCAGGACACCCATGACAGATATTCAACAACTGTTGATATCACAATGTGAAGAAAATTAAACTATTTCTTTCTACTGAAGAAATATTTGATTTATCTTTGAATAAAAAAATGTTTTGCTATAAAAACTACAAAAAACGCTATCTTTTTTTTCACATTCCCTAAACTTCCAACTTACACCGGTTTATATATGTTAGCTTCTAGCATTACAACCATAGTAAGCCCCGAACCACCCGTAATTGCCCTGTTTTCCCACAACGGGAATATTAAGAAACCTTTACCCTGGTGAGATGTTAGCTAAGAGAGTCTACTATAGGTGATTGATCGTTATCAGTAACGACGTCTTACTCTCTTGCACACACATCTTAGACCAAACGAAGCCAGGGTAAAAACTCTTTTTACCGATTGAGATAATTGCGATAGTTTTGTTTTAAGGTAAGTAGTCGTTTTAATTAGAGTTGGATAGAAAAAAACTAACTCATCCGGAATCTTTATATAGGCTGTGAATCCCGATTATGTTTTTGGTGGGGTAGGGTGGGGGGGGNAGTGGTAAATAAGAAATGTTAAAACGTTTTGTTTTGCTGTATAATGAAATTATACATTTAACTTGAGTGTTAAATAATATTATATGGCATCTGGTTGTTAAATTTGCCAGTTAATCATGTTGGAACCACAGATACGGAGTGTTAAGTCTATAAAACAAATTTAAATTCAAAATGAAAAACCATTTTCCTTTAGAGCCTAAAATCTCTTATTTTCTTCGTGTCTACTATGAGACTTAAAAGCTATTTTGTGAAGCGGGTTGCATCCATACTTGATGCACCTAAACGGTGATATCACTATCACACGTAGGCACCAATGGACTGAAAGAAGGGGAAGAAAATTAACATTCTACCCTGCGAGGCCACTTGTTTTCCTACTGATAAAAAATCCCCATTTCTTCTGACGAGTTTACACACTCACTATACTGTTTGCACCTTGAAAAATATGACTTGCTTTTTTGAATTACAGTTTTGTTGTCACCTTTTCTAGATATATATTTTCTATCACGGACTTAATCTACATCCTGACAGGAAGACTCCTACAGATCATTTTTGTACCGAGACTAATATCCCAAATTTTAGAGGATTTATAAAAATAAATCTAAAAAAAAAACACTCCCTAAAGATAAAAATAAGAATTTTGTAACACTATATAACTATTAATATAATTACTTAAGAATTAATAGTTTTTGTTTCAACGTTAAATCGAATGAAACGTAGAATACCTGACCTGTGAAATCCTATCTTGGCCTGACTTGACGTCCAAGGTATTCCATTCACGGTAGGAATTGACTTCTGAAAGGTCTTTTTTCCTACCAATATCCTACTATATAGTAGATTTATGGTAGGGAAAAAGGCCTTTCAGAAGTCAATTTCTACGTTGAATGAAATATAGACAACGTCCTTAAGGATGTGAAGGTTTTGAAGGACTTTAATGTTCAAGGTTTTGAAATCCCTATCCTTATTTTTAATTATTTGCCCCTGATAGTCTGTTATATTTTGTATTAAAAAATTACTATAAATTTTGATTAGTTTTTCACATGAAATAGTTTTGATCATTTATTTTCAACGTAATCAGAGGTGTTACTTATTTTACATCCTATATTAATAAAATTAAGAGCACGCGAAAATCTGAGATTCTAAATTAGTTGTGTATGTGCACAAACATATCCACCTAGAAGCTGGAATTCTAAACTTTTGATTTGATATTTTTATATTAATTAAAAACTGGGTTAGACACAATAAATTGGAGCAAAGAAAAGCGTGCCCAGGGGGACCGCGGAATGCATTACGTGGTTACCTCGGTTAAAACCATGAAATTATGCTAGCCTTAAAGAAGATTGATATTTCATTTTATAAACTAGCCAAAAGTTTTAATTTTAAATTTAGTGATACTTTTACTTTCTTTTGGAATTAAATATTTAACCCTAAATTTAAGTGTAGTTTACCGAAGGGGAAACAAAGAAGAAATAGATTTTCTCAAAATTTCGTATCTAACAATTTGGATTAAATGTTTATATCTAGACCGTGTTTATCATTATAAACAAGATTAAAACTCTGATTTTCCTATGAACATAAATTTTAGGGTACTTTACATAGGGAAAATTTTCTTATTTTCATTATTTCTCAGCAACTATTTGAGATATTATATAAATTATCAATGTAAAGTTTTAGTACTATTCAATATTATTTTTTTAATATAAATTACATTTTAATGAACCTAATAATTTTTGAACTATAAGAAATTATAAAGTCTTTTTATTTCGGGTCTTTGAAAATGAAATTGATTCTTATGCTCTTTGGTGGACAAAGATATTTCTCTTTTCTCAATTTTTATGTAACATTGTTCTTAGTTCCTAATGCCATAGAGCGAGTAACACTGTATATTATTTAATTTTTATTCTTTGGTGTAGTGTTTCTACGACAATGTATAGCCTTATTATATTTTCATTTCACAAATCTTACGAGTTTGTTTTTATAAATATATATTCTAAGATAAAATTGAGAGGAAGTATGTGTGGTGCACCTTATCATTTATTTTTTATTAAATAATTCGTTCAACTGTTATTGAATATTCAACATTTTAAATACTTTTTGAGCTTCCTGCTGTGACGTGATCAAATCTGAATTGACTGGCAGCGGGGAAAGAGGGCGAGGTTGATATATCCAACCGGTTGACATCTACAAGTATATATACGCGTTCAAATACAGTACTAAGAAAGAAAAGAATAGAAAAACAGATTAAAATCCAGAGATTTATAGAAAAATTAAGTATTTTAAACTTAAACGTCTTCGTTCAGTGAAGCTAAAAAAAATGAATAGTGTTTAAATTAGCATGGAATTTGTTTCGTGGCACGCAGTGAAATGGGGTCACTTTAAAAAGGAGGTATTAGCTTTGACACAAATTGTTATAGGTCCTTCCCTTTATATTTACTAATGTTGATTTGATATATTGGTAACTCAATAATGATTATGTTTCTATTAAGATAAATCTTACGATATAACATAATGTATTAGTGATCTGAAATTTATATTCTTGTTCAATTAAAGACATTGAAGGAAAAATGGCTTTATAAGTTAAATTATTTCCCCAGTAGTTAATTTATGTTTTTTATGGGCTTTGTTTTGGTTTTGTTGACAACAACACTAAATATTAAATTGACATTTAGTAAGGCATTTGAAACATATCTACTGCACAGAAAAAAAAGTGAAACTTTGAATCACAAAATGTTACAGTTTACTGAAAAGGTGTAGAATTTTAATTGGCAATTAATTGAGACAAATCTATATTTTATAGATATTTCATAGAAATGCTTTGTTTCCTATAAATTGTGAAACACTGAGTAAGATCAATATTACACTCTTTTCACATTAAAAGTGTACCTTGACGTACCCCATACCGTAGTGGTTGGAACCATGATATGTCCCAATTAATTTTTTCCTCTTACCCCTCTTCTTTAGTCTAAGATGTAATGCAAACTATAAATTAGTGTTTGTACATAGTTTTGCCTTATTCCAGCGTCTACTGGGACTTGTAAATTAGTTTCACTTTTTGACAATAATTATAAAAAAATAATACTAAAATTTTGTATATAATTGATATATCAAGGCATGTATTTTAAAAATGTCACTCATAACAAATGGTTTAAGGTGTCTGTCTATCAGAATGTGATGAATTTTGTAACGTTTTATCAATCTTGACTAGGCCACGCTTATTTTATTTTTTATTATATAAAATTAGTGTCAACAGAGTAAAGCTTTTGTATAATAGAATCCCTATTTAAGTTTTTAAGTCCTTGTGTAGATTTCCTTAAAAAAGTTAGTTTAAAAGATATGCTTATTTGTATACATATTAATTAAAAACAATGTTTTTCATTTTGGGGTTACCTCGTTAGGTGAGAGATTTACGTGCTGACCTCTATCTCTAGTTCAATAATTAATGCTACGATGCGTTATTTCAGAATATTATTCACGCCAATATAAAGTCGAAATATTCCAATAAAGCTCTTTTCCCTTAGCAATCATGAAATACGATTTTTATAACTAGAAAAAAGAATTAGTTTAAAGTTTTATTATCTCATTTTTAATTACTTTTTAATCATATTTGTGAAGATATGAAATTAGGATTTATATATATGTAAAAAAAGTCTCTATGTTTAGCCTTCTTCAAAGTAATACAGTAATACTTTGATAAGGTAACAAAAAATATTTAAAGATATTTCAGAGCTAATAGTGAGCTTTACCTCTTACCGTGAGATAATAAGTTTAGTAATTTTTGTCACCCTCTCTTATTGACATGAAAAAAAAAGTGTGGTTGTATGTGAAAGGAGAAAGGGAGTATAAGCTTAGAGAGATTATAGAGGCAGTACCAAAAAACCAGACCAACGTATTTTAAGTCATTGTGGTCTGACGGAGATTGATACTTTCTCTCTGACCGAGGCGGCCGCCTTAAATAAACCACTTAGTAAAAAAAAATCTAATTGGTGTGTACACTTATACAAAGCTTATCGAAAATGCATACTCAATCTTTTAATCTTAGCAAAACGGCTTCACATTAATTAAAATATATGTTTTTGTTCAAGCTATTTTTTACCATACTTCTCAATTTTATTTTCATAGCCTGGTGCAACATTAATCAATATTTCATAAACTTTCTATATTCACCTGTTATAATATTATGTCCACCGTTTAGATGGAACGGTCTATACGTCAGTGTCCGTGGGCGTTCTCTTTAGATATGGCGTGGGTTGGATTGTTTTGAAAGCTATGAACACCATTAAAAGTTAATATTCCACGTTATCTGATAGTAATATCAGCCTTATATCCTTGCGTGAAGTCAATAAACGACGTCTAGCGTTATAGTGTAGACCATCACGATTTTTAATGACAAATACATCCATCATTTCAGAAAGGAAGATAACACTTTTTTTTAAATACAATTTTTTAAATGTATACAGTCCTACCCAATTAAAAATGCAAATACTGCTATTAATAATGTTGATACCCGCTTCGCTGGCTGCTTGGTCTAAGGCATTACACTTGTAATAAACTGATGCTGATGAGCAGATCTTATAGTTTGATCACGATCATGTGTAATAGGGGTGGTATTTCTTTAGTGGCTTCCCACTCTCACTCACTCACTCTCTCTCTCTCTCTCTCTCTCTTCACATAAATGCTGTTTCACTTAATCTAAATTCAAGATTCTTCATTCCTAACCAATTCAAGAACTTTTAATACCTTCATGTGAAGAAAATTAAACTCTATTTCTACTGGAGAAGGGTTTGATTTATTTTGACCAGAAACATGTTTTATATAAAAAAGGGCAAACATAGTTTCCTTATCTCATGTCCCCTTCGGCTTCTCTTTCTCTCCTCGTATAAGCTAGTTTGTAATTCGTGTGTTTAAACTGCACATGTGGTACGTCACTAGACCTATGACCCAAGACCTAAAGTTACAATATAATTGAATTACTGAGATAGGGAGACCAAGGCTCAAAACACAAAACGTTAGGACGAGGGGTTGTGGGAGGGGGGAGAAGGCAAAGTCCCACAAATGATTGCTGTGGTTTACCCATCATCTCCTCCAACTGATGCGGATGCATTCACTTTTCCTTACTACCTAAACAAATGATGAGTAATTAAATAACATTATTATTATTAGCACCGCGTCTTACTACTCATTCGGGTTGTACGCACTTAGGCTAATGTGTAATGGTAGGGTGATTGTGAGATGAAATGAAGGGCCTACAGTTTAACGTGGAATCCGAACCACGGTGGAGGCCTGGCATCCCCCACATTCACAAGATATCTTGTCAGAGGTGAAGGAAGGGTTTGGTAATCAGATAAATCTTTGCTGGGACCGAGGAATGAACCCCGGCTGCAAGCACAGAAGTCTGACACCTTACCCCTAGATCACCAGGTCGCCAATTTAATAACACCTGTGATAAAACATATTACTTT
>CABEEJ010001499.1:130902-153233 GCA_901482245.1 Timema douglasi
TTCCCCCCCCCCACCCCGCCCCCCCAATTGTCCCCTCTAAAAAAAGTTAAAACCACAAAACTTCACATTTACTTTTGAAAAAAAAACACAAAAAACTGAGTGGCAGTGGCATAATTTTACTAACCTACCCTCCCCTCATCCAAAATTGAGGTGTGTGAGGAAAATGTTTTTTAATTTTTTTTTGTGCAAAAGCTAAGAAAAAAATCTTAAAATTTATTGCACCATTCTTTATTTATTTATTTATTTAGCACCGCATCTTACTACCCGTTCGGGCTATACGTTTTAAGTAATAATTACGATAATGGATTAGGAATTGGGCAGGTTTAATCTAGAGCAAGTTAACCCGCATTTGCGTGTAGGGAGAGTGGAAAACCATTTAGGAAAAACCGCCCCCCAGTTCACCCGACCGAGATTCGAGCCTCGATCTTCCCGTCCTCGGCAGACTGGCTCACCACAAAGCTAGGGCGTTAGCCAACTACGCCACCCAGGTGGGTCATTCTTTATTAATATATGTTTTGTTTCCTCCTTATCTTACTCTCCCATCTCACTTTTCTTCCCATTTCATACAAAACATCATAATATGATTGTATATTTTTAATTTGCCTCTACACTTCGAAGAGAGAAATGTATTGTGATCGTCAAAAAAAACCTCTAGATTATGATAAATGTTGGCATTTCATGATCCACTGAAACCGAAAAATTTGCGTTTCTGTCTGTCTGTACGTCTGTCTGTACGTCTGTCTGTACGTCTGTCCGTACGTCTGTCCGCACGTCTGTCCGTACGTCTGTCCGTACGTCTGTCCACACGTCTGTCCGTACGTCTGTCCGTACGTCTGTCCGTACGTCTGTCTGTACGTCTGTCTGTACGTCTGTCTGTACGTCTGTCTGTACGTCTGTCTGTACGTCTGTCTGTACGTCTGTCTGTAACGTCTGTCGGTACGTCTGTCGGTACGTCTGTCTGTACGTCTGTCTGTACGTCTGTCCGCACGTCTGTCCACACGTCTGTCTCTACGTCTGTCTGTACGTCTGTCTGTACGTCTGTCTGTACGTCTGTCTGTACGTCTGTCCGCACGTCTGTCCACACGTCTGTCTCTACGTCTGTCTGTACGTCTGTCCACACGTCTGTCCACACGTCTGTCTCTACGTCTGTCTCTAAGTATATTTGTAAGTCTGTTTGTAAGTATGTTTGTAAGTCTGTTTGTAAGTCTGTTTGTAAGTATGTTTGTAAGTATGTTTGTAAGTATGTTTGTAAGTCTGTTTGTAAGTCTGTTTGTAAGTCTGTTTGTAAGTCTGTGTGTAAGTCTTTGTGTCTGAATCTTGGACTAGATATGAAACCACGCTACCAACCGGGCTAAGACTTGGTTTCAATGGTTTCCATTAGGATTCTCCGATTTATTTTTGGAAATAGATATTTAAATCTAAAATTGAGTGCAGTTTAATTAAGAGTAAAAAGAGAAAGAATAGATTTTCTCAAAATCCGCTCTAATGGTGTTGATAAAATTTTGTCTCTTAGGCATTGTATAAACTACAAACAAAATGGCAATTTTAAATTTTGCATAAATATAACTTTGAGGATATTATACATAAGCATAAATTTACAATTTTGATCGTATCCCTGCAACTATTTGAGATACAAAATAGGTTATCGATGGAAAGTTATTATAATAATAAACATATTTAATTTGAAATGTATTTTTATAAAACCAATAGTTTCTGAGCTATTAGTAAACATATATATTTTGTATTGATGTCTTTGAAATGTGAAACTGATTGCTATACGGTTTGGTGGACAGAGAGGCTCCTCTTTACTCAATGTTCCTGTTACATTGTATAATATTTTATATTTGTTCTTTGGTGGAGTGTTTTTGCAACTGTGTATATTTTTGCGTTTCACAAATCCTGAGAATTTTTAAAAATAATATTTATTTCTAAGATTAAAGGGAAAGAAAGAATGTGTGGTGCACTGTATCATTTATTTTAATTTTATAGAATACAGTAAATTATGTTAATAAATATTATACTTAAGTTTTATGATACATTAGTAAAAGATCACCATGAACATTTACATAAAGAGAGCACTACATACTCTAATATTCATTTATAGTTTTAGCAATAGCTTTTGTATGTACAATAAAATAAGGGTACACGTTAGTAGACCTAGATAACTTTGGCCTAAATTGTAAGCTAAATTATTTTAGGCTAACTTCCTATCCATGCATTTAATTTTTAGGCAAAAGGACTTTAAGTTTAAACAATTTTAGATCCATTGGTTGTTTTTATAATATCACTTTAAAACTAATTTTAGCAGAAATAACCGGAGAAAAAACACTTTAGGCAAAGAGACATAATTAGAATGATTTTTAGGCCAAATTATTCTTTTAGGTAAACTCCCAACACTTTCTTAAATTAAAAAACTAATTTTAGGCCAAATTAACTTACACTAAATGACTTAAGACCAAGTGATAGTTGGTGAAAACCATTTTATGTCAGATTACTTCTTGGCCAATTGACATAAGGACAATTGATTTAAATCATCTGATTTAAGGCCCAAAGGAGTTACGTCCTATTGTCCGAGAAAATGGAGTACTAGAGATCTCATTGCATACCTTGTTAAAGATCTATCACATTCATTTTTGAAATATATAAGGCTTTTCATTGATCAAAATAAGAGCACAACATTGCCTATACTATGGATTGATATTTATAACTGACTCACTCGGAATAATATTGGGTTATGTTTCGTTAAAAATGTTAATTTTCAAGGGGGAAGTGTAGAGGACGCGAACAGTGTAGTATTTTGTGTGGATTTTTTTTTAGAAAAACATCTTTATGACCAAAATAAAATATTGTTTTGGTTGAAACACAGAGTTTAATTTCTTCCCGTGGTCATATCAACAGTTGTTGAATATCTGCCATCATTATAACGGCATTAGATGAGAAACTTTTTAAAAGAAGAAAAAAAATTCTCATAAAATTCCAGGACATCCTTTAAAGATATTCAACTGTTGATATCACCATCTGTAGAAAATTAAATTCTTAATGTTTCTATGGAAGAAATATTTTATTTAGTTTGGTAAACATTATTTTTATAAAACGGCATAAACACTTAACCTCTCTCGTGTTTTCTACATCCCGCCTAAAACATAAAGGTTTCTACAGTAGCCTCGTGGCTTCTTTGGTGCTGACCGACAGCTCAGAGCTGACTTCTGACAGTAAACATTTAGGTATACACCTAAATTTTGACTGTCAGAAGTGGCTGCTGCTAAACACATGATCTTGCAGATCATACAGTTTGGCGTAGGAATACATAATTTTGTCTGGTAATTTTTCAAAGCTTTTAGATGTCAGCTGTGAGCTGTTAGTCAGCACCAAAGAAGCCATGGGGCTACTGTGTGCATGTGTATTAGCATCGTTCTTATATATTCCTTCCAAACTTTACCAGCCAAAGGCATTTAGAGCCCTTTCCCTTTATTTCCGCCCCACATTTCCACTGGCACACTGATAACATAAAACTAGCTAAGGTCTAGTCTAGAGGGCAGCTACCCTCATTTGAACGAGAGCTGGTTCATCATAAATGCCTTACCAGTCTTCCTCACAAATGAGTGTAATCTTACTACACATGTTATCCTCTTCATTACTAACTCATAAGTGCTAATATTATGATATA
The DNA here is from genome assembly GCA_901482245.1 of Timema douglasi. Classification (NCBI taxonomy): domain Eukaryota; kingdom Metazoa; phylum Arthropoda; class Insecta; order Phasmatodea; family Timematidae; genus Timema; species Timema douglasi. The sequence goes on from CABEEJ010001499.1 coordinate 134,570, forward strand.
TAGGGCAGGTTGCGAGACGTAACACTTAAAAAATTTAAATATATAACCTTAAAATCAATCATTAATACTGAAATATTTGGGAAATAAAATGTAATTCATTATGGCTTTGGTGAAATTTGTAGAAATCTATATTTGACTGAATATAGTTTAAGAAACAATTAATATTCAATACCTCTTTGAAAAAAATTCTGCTCAAAGATGATCGGGAATTATCTGATTTCTATTTTACTAAAATATATTAAGACATTAAAAATAAATTTTGTGATATTTCAAATGGTTGAAATATCATTGCAATTTTTTTTTTGCATACAAGAACCAAATTATAGAATAAATAAGGAGTTAAAATAAAACCACCACATTATTGTTGAGATTAACAAAATACTGTATTTTTTAGAATGTATAGACAAATATACATAAATACCTATTCACACCATCCCCTTAAGTTCTATGCCAAAAACTGAGCATAAAACTCAAAATACCAAAACTCTATAACTAATCCACTCTAAACATTTGTATTGAAATATCTGTTCAAAGGTTTTCTTACGCCTGAAATGTTTACTCAATTGTGTACCATGCTTGTTAAGCTAGACCTTTGTTGACGTGATCTAGCGACGTTGCCGATAACTACAAAGAAAAGCGTTTCTTCCACTAGTTCTCATTCGTCTCGTACAAGCGCCACCATCTTTGCCTTACGAACTATCTGGGCTTAGAGGAAGAAGTGACCTATATCATAGGGTAGATAGAATTTTCCAAGATTCTAATATAAATTATTTATTAAGTTTTAAATGATTCTTATTTTAACATAAAGAGGTTAATTTATCATTTAAAAGTTTTAATATATTCTATTTTTTCATATCAACGTTAACTAATACACAAAATAATCAATTATTATGAATATTTTCAAAGATAACCTACTGGGGCCTAGGAGGCGGAGCCCCCAACGAGAAATGCGAGGATTAAAAAAACCAATAGTTTCTGAGAGGTTGGAAAATATTTTAATACCATTTTATGAGCTTTATTGTACAGATATACTACTTAAGTTTTAACGCAATTATTCTATAATGCAAAAGAGTAATTAAATATCATTAAGTACAACAAAAAGTTAATGTTAACTTTCCTTTAACCTCTTAGGAAAAATGTTTGAACATCAATGATATATCTCTATCATTTTAGACTCAGTAGTCAATATTTACATCTTTTTACTGGTCTAAATCGCAACGCGATAACCTGAAGATATGTTACACCAAATAAAATTTAGAAAATGTTAATTGGAAGTCCAAATTTTAATACGAAGTGTTAACCCTTTCGGACGCAATATCGATATTTTATTTATTGGTCCAAATATACAAATGAATAAAAAAATTCTTCAAAAATAAAATTGTATAAGCAGGTATCTTAATAGTTTTACTTAAGTATAACGCAATTTTGACTCGGTTTTGCTAATTTATATTATTTCGTTTCACATATTATATTACGAGTTTTGAGCAAATATCTCCGTTTTTTTTAAATTATTATTAGCACCGCGTCTTACTACCCGTTTGGGCTATACGCACTTACGCTAATATGTAATGGTTGGGTGATTGCGAGATGAAATGGAGGACCTACAGTTTAACGTGGAATCCGAACCACGGTGGAGGCCTGGCATTCCCCACATTCACAAAGATGTCTTGTCAGAGGTGAAGGAAGGTTTTTTTAACAATAGAGTGAGAAAGTCCATGCGCAGTTACGCACTATTTATTTATAATGCCATTAATAGTCAGCCTATTAAGCTTGGTAATAGCTAATACATTTTATAAAAAGTTGTAAAGCCCATAATCTCTGGGCAAACGCAAATTTGGCTTTTTATCGTTCATTATAAATATATAATTTCAACTTATCTATACCAAACTAAGGTGTACTTAAGACATTACTTAGATATATTTATTTTTATAAAACAATATATTTGTGATTCAAAGTTTTTATTTCAACCTTAGTACTTCCTTAGGAATTAATTAATAATCTATTAGCTCACACTAAAATTGTTAAATAGCTTTGCTCGTTATACCCATGCCTAAAGCCGATGCAGTTTTTTTAGTTGTTCAATCGTTATATATATATATATATATATATAAAACAATTCAAATATATATATTTACTAAACTAATACATATAACATGAAAATAATTATGAAAATACTCACAATTCAGTTGGGGAAATCATTCCCTGGATTGTGTCTGGAATAACGAGTTTCCTTACTCAAAATGTTAGATAAAAACATTCATTATAAGTTAATATAAGGGTCTACGTAAGTTCTATAAAACGGAAGAAAGAGGGAGGCTGATTTAAAAGAAAGTTCAACAATTCCAAGGAGAAAACCAAAATATTTCTCTTTAAAAAGGAAGTTACACGAAAACTTTACAATTAGATTTCGATTTTGCTATTAAAGTTATTTCTTCCCCCCCCCCTTAAATAAAAAAAAACATATCTATTACTGAAGATTTTACTGGAAACGCTTGTCCATAAACAATAAAGTTTCGTTCTCCGTAGAAATGAGTGCCATAGCGTCTGTTCAACTAATCTACAACAAAGAGTCGCTTCCGAAAACTCAATTTAAATCGTGGGCTGTGTTAGCTGATTGAGTGGGGGGAGTGGGGGGTTTGTATGGTCGAGGGGGGTAAGGGATGAGAGTAAAAGGGGTGAGAAGGGGTAGAGGTGGAACATGCAGCATAGAGAAAGTGATTAATTAAGCTTTCAATTACCTCTACGAGCTAAAATTGTTTGACAAACTATTAACGATATCCACAAAACCAAAATAAATCACATTTTGATTATTATTAGACATTTAATTTTTTTAATTTGTCATAATATTGTAGGGTTTAACATGAAAAGGGAGGTTTTCAAAATTGGGACATACAACTTAAATTTATGAATGACCGATCGTGCTAATTCTCAAAAATAATCTATTATATATAATATTTTTTCCTTCCAAAGCATATTAATTAAAATGTGAGATATAAAATCATTAAAATCTAATTTATATTTAGTTTATTAAATTTTTGGTTAAATAAAAGATATAAAATATATTAAGATATAATTTAATATTAGACAATATAAATTTTTGTATAATGGAGTAAGTGTTAAATTTACCACCGCGTCTTACTAGCCGTTTGGGTTATACGCTTTTTAAGTACTAATTACGTTAATGGATTAGGAAGGTTGAATGGGAGGAAGCGAACCCGCATTTATGTGGAGGGAGAGTGAAAAAGCATTTAAGAAAAACCTCCTCCATTTCACCCGACCTAGATTCGAACCTCGATCTCCCGTCTTCAGCTATCGAGCTCAACACGACTAGCGCGTTAGCCAACTACGCCACCGAGGCGGGTGAATAAGTGTTGAATCTTTCATATTGACCGTTTGGAAGTTGTTTTTTTTTAATTCACTGGTTCAGAAATTTGGTTTCTTTTCCTTATTTTTTATTTTGAAATGATCGGTAAGTTAAATTCAAAAACATAATCAATTAAATTATTTTCCTTCTAATTTACTCAAGTTCTTAACCCGAACGGATATTAAGACACGTTACTAAAATAATATTTATTTACATGACATTCGTTGATAGGTGTGAGACATAAGAACTTATATTAATGTCAGTTTTACTATATAGATTGCTTCTCAAACGTTTTCAAATTAATCCTTAATATTCCTTGAGTCCATATTCACATTCAGGGCCATACAAAGGTTTTTAACCAGTAATGCAATTCCCCTTAAAGCTAGGCAAACATATTCCAGTAATGGTGACCGTTTTGAAATTCCCTGTTAACTTAATTTGAACATGATATAGAAGAAAAAAGTTTTCTTTGAAACAATACCAGGTATTCAATTGGTTATACATTTTATGCATATTAATTTGTATTATTGATAATGTTTCTTCTTCATTCATATGCCTAAGCTGAAAATAAATTGTATTTAAATTACGTGTTAAGTTTGTAAGAAAAAAAGTAATTTAGCCAAAATTAAATTGTATTAATATTTTTTTTTATCCTGACACGTAAAATAGAAAACTATTTCCTTTTGAAGAATTATTTTAAAATATTTATCACACATACTTCCTAAATAAGTTAATAAGTTATATAAAAATCAGTAGATAGGCCAGATATTAGTTGATTTATAAGATACGTTTATTTATATAACCAAGTTAAACTTTGTAAGTCTTTCACAAGCTATATTACGCAGCCTAAAATATGTTTAAAACCCCTACTTAAGTAATTTTTGAGTCCTTTGATTGAGGAAATAATAGAATCACTTGAGAACAACCGTTACAGTTGGGAAAGGTTTGTTGTATTTATACTGACAGTACATACTTATAAACGTATTACTTTTACACTCATAATTTCAAGGGTCAATATTTATGAACAGAGAACAGGTTTTAACTTGATGTTTATACTTTTACGCCTTTAGATATAACCTAAAGGCAACCACTCCGACATTTGTGTAGAGCGGGTAGGGTAAAGAGAAGGCAAATATTTGATCTTGACGAATATTAATAATGGGTATATTAGATAAAAGAGGAGAAGGCATAGTCTCAGATATCGCATTCAAGTGTAGTTCTCGCCTAAGATTTATTACAACGGATCAATAGGAAATTAAATATATTAAATTATAGTTTTTTGAAGCTATATTTTTTTTCAATTTTGTTGTAATTTTATTTTCTCATATCAAGAGAAAATATTGAAATTATATTTAAAGAATTGACCTCAAGATTATGAAAAATCTTTAAGCTCTATTTGCATCTTAACCCAAAAAAGTGGATATTTTTATATTATGTTTGTCCCTGGCTACAGATCTAATATGTATTGATGGATTTTGGTAAAACACGATATTTCAATGTTGTAAGGCAAAACCTCAGAATACCTAATTTATATTGAAATTAGCCCTCAAATTAAGGATATTTTATTTTAAATATCTAGAGGTTTTCTTTTATTACTTGTTTAAAATAATATCTAGGGAGTATTTACTTTATAAATAACAATATATACTTGTATTTAGGGTAAGAACTCTTTAACTGACTAGTTTGTTCTAAAAATGTATTTTTGGGGAAGGTTAACACGACAAACAAAACTATATATATATATATATATATATATATATATAAGTTCTGTATATAATGTATAAAATTATATATATATATATATATATATAATTCTTGGACTATTGATTATATTACAGCTAAGCTTAAAACTTTAGTATTCTTGTTTTTACACTGAAACCCTCCTCTTTCTTCTTTCCCCCCTTCTCCAATCCCCTATCCTAACGTTCTATGATGTTGTTCAACATTTACATCCCTCTTTTGTTTCCAAAAAGCCCTTTTGTTTGTTACCAACGGTAATTTGGTAACCCTGAAGTCTATATAAAAAAAAAGATCTTGATTTGCCAAGGGCTATTTCCGCATATCCTTCCAGAAATAAGGTCTAGAACAATTACACATCCCCTTCCGACTTTCCGGTACTTTCATTAAATTTGTTCAGTGCTAAGGTAAAGTTCAAAACGTGAAGGGTGCGTTAAAAAAAAACAGTCTCCAGGTTCTGTTTGAAATAATTTTAATCCACAATGTAATTAACTATCACAAGCCATATGAAAATAAAAATTAATAAAAATAATTATATTTAAAAAAAAAGATGGTTTTTGTGTTCAAAGTTGAGGGTAAGCTTTTTTCCATTTCCATAATTGAATTGTTTGATGTGCCGACAATGCATTGCTAAGGGCTAAATATGTGTACAACAGAGGGTCGTATACAAAACAATGCACGGTGGCTTATCACACTGGAATGAGTGAAAGGTTACGTTAGGGGACATGAAAGGTTCGACATATATGTTAATATAAATAATTAAACCTTTGTTTGATTAATATTTGGTAAAACATTCAACTAACACAAAGTGATGCATGTAAAAATAACATAATTAACCACTAATAGAAAAATAAATATGAATCCCAAATAAATAGACTCTCTGCAATGTATAACTTGGTTTTATTACGACTATACAACTGAAGCACCTTTTATAACTTTTTTATTTTGGTGGCCAAAATTGATATCAATTTAATATATTATTGTTTTTATTTTATAGATGTTGATAATATACATATGTTGGTTTGTGTGTGTATGTTTTAATACTTCTTGAAATAACTTTCAAAAGTGACAGTTTTTGATCAAGTTACTTACATGCTAAGCCAAATAAAATTTAATGTAATGTGGATCCTGAAAATTTGATATTGTATGTCAATGTTGGCGTTCAATAATTAATTAAAGAATTACTAAAGCATAAAAACCAACATATTAATGTAGCCATAAATGGTTTGGAATCAAGATAAGAGAGGACGATAGAGATTAAAACTATACAAAATAAATAGTGAAAATATAAAACCAACGAACCGTGATCATAGATCGAGTGAATAGAAAATGGAAATTCGGTGCAAATATAAGAGGATATGACTTATTTTTAACAATATCTGATAGTTTCATTATTTTACACTCTCTTAATAAATATTATAATTTATAACATCATGCTAAAATAGTTAAGGACTCATGCCATTTTTTTATATTAGTCTATATATTTAAGGGGCGACCTGCTTTAGCTGCAGACGGGAGTTTATATATATATATATAAGTTCATCAAGTCAATCATGTGTCCCATTTGACCTTGTTTCAGAGCAACAGTCATGTTTGGACGCCAGTAGTGAGGAGCTTCTTAACATGATATGAAATACTCTAAATGTCCACACCTTTAGCATGAATTCAAGCCTGTAGTCGTCGTTTCGTGGAATGCTTCACTCTTTCAAATATGCAAGGTGTTGTTTGTATTCATTGTACACGTTGATGAAGTATAGTACATTGTTGGTAGCGGGTTTTGACAAACAATTGGTTCTTAGTGGCTATAATGGAGTGTAAACATGACTATAGTCCAAAAACGAGTACAAATTGGGGATATTTTTGTATACCTTTTAGTCATTTTTTTGTCTCGTCTGTTCACCACCAAAGTGGATTCCATATGTTACGTTACATTCTGACAAGCGCTATTTTCATAGGAAGGACCTTATTTGACAAAAAAGTTACTTAATATATTTTTAATATAATATTAGGAAGAAGGTACAGTAAGGGTGAATAGAAACATATAAAGGAAACGAATACAATATGGAATTCACAATGAAAATAACAACACAGTTCATACTTTACATTGCTGCCGATGGACAAAGTAATGGTTGTCTCTTGAAGAGAATCGATCGTTAACGCAAAATCCCCCGACCTAGGTTTCATTCTATCGGAACTCATTAAGAGGGAGTGTGAAACACGCAACGCAATTTTCTAAAAGATAAAACCATAAAACACAAAAGAAAGAAAAAGAAAATTCATGAGGAATGATAGGACACTTATAAAGAAACATGTAGAATAAATGAAATAAATGACAAACACAGTAAAGCTACAATGGATGTGAATATATAATATATTTACTTATAGATATATTTAAATATTCATTCATTAAGTTATGGTTTTTGCAGATGTTTTTCTGTGGATAACATAAGTACTCCCATAATTATAAAATAACACTAATAAATAGTAAAATATTATCAATTTTGGACGTAAAGTATTGTTTACAGTATTTTTGATCGAGATAAACTTTATAATAATATCAACGAATTATGTTTATAATATTGTAATTTGGAAATACATTGGTTATATCTTGATTTCTTGATAGAAAGGCAAGGTTTCAATGTCTGGGAAGGAGAATGGGGGGGGGGGGCGNCGCTATGCATCAACAAACATTTTAATCACATCATTCCACATCCCTTAATACCCCCTCCTACAATCCTGTGTGGTGGTACAGTCACCGCGAGACGGAAAATATTTCTATCTACGACTTCCCCTCTTTTTCAACATCCCCCCCACAACGCTTTGGACTCCCTACAACACTAAAATCCCCATTTGGTCCCTCTTTTCCCTTGTCACACATGTGTTCTCACGCATGATCGAATTTTACAATTTGGAAATAATTACTGCAGGCACCGGCTTCTCTTTCATCTGTGTTTCCCCCCTTCCTTCCCCTGTTCAACAACAGAATCTCTCTTCTTTTTCCTCTTCCACACATACTGACACACGCACATACATACTTTGCATTCGATTCGCGTTTGTCATTGGGAGGGAAATCTAATGTCGTGGCCATATATGTGAGTAGGTGTAGGCCGCCTACACAATGCAAAGAGAATAGAAAGATATCACCACTTGGAGGAATTTGATTATGTCATTTCTGATTACCAAACCCTTCCTTCATCTCTGACAAGACGTGTATCAATCACAACTTGTGAATGTGGGGAATGCCAGGCCTCCACCGTGGTTCGGATCCCACGTTAAACTGTAAGTCCTTCATTTCATCTCACAATCACCCTACCATTACACATTAGCGTAAGTGCGTATAACCCGAACGGGTAGTAAGACGCGGTGCTAATAATAATGATTATGTCATTGCTTGCATCACCCCAGTACACATCACTTATATTTTAATACTAAAATGGACACACATACATATTTAAACTAAGTATACATCTTTATAATGATAAGTTATTTCGTATTTCAAAAAATTGAGAAAAAAATAATGACAATTGGATAATCTCCCTAATATAAGGTACCCTCAAATTCATTTTCACGAGGAAAAGAGAATTTAAATCTTTTTTTTATAATGCTAAACAATGTTTGTACATACAATATAATCAAAATATTTAGTGTGAATTTTCAGATAATCGATTTATTTTTATTTTAGCCCTTCAGTAAACTACCCTTAAATCTAGGGCTGGATATCTTATTCAAAAAAATCCCTCTGGGGATCCTTATGACAACACTAGATACAATTTTTAGGCCAATCGGTAAAATATTTTCGACTCTAGCTCGGGGTACATAGAGACAGATGGCATTGGGAAAACCACTTTTATGGAAACGTAGACATTTATTAAAATCTCGATCTTTCTTGACGATCACAATTATTTCTCTCCGAGTAAAAAGTGACAGATACAGATCACGTGACTTGACGCAAAATAATATGTAAAAGAATATTTTATAACCTTCTGATAGTTTTAGATTTGAAGTAGTTTATAAAAAGCGTTTTGATATAAACAATCAGCTCAGAAAGTGTTCGTGGAATATTTCAAATAAAACTATATTTTTATCTCAAAATATAGTTCACGCCGATATAAAATTGAACGGATTAGAATCACTGGGTGTGGCAATTTGGACAATGGCAACATTGGGCGCAAAGACAGTTGGGTGCCAGTGTAAAACGTAATGATTGTTTTTTACGTAAATATTCATTTTTAGAGTTTAAAAAAATCATAACAGAGCTATTTAATTTGATTGAATTTTTAAGGTTTGCTCAGGCTTAAAAATGTATCTTTTACTTGTAAAAAAAACTGAAAATATATGTTTAATGGTAATAAAATAAAAATTAGGTTTGTTTAGGTTAGGTTAGGTATTTTTAATTATCTTTATGTGTATAATTAAAAAAAAATTAAAATATCTAATAGTCTAACTTTATAAATACAAACAAATTAAGTTTCCTTTATTATGATTTTTTTAAACAGCTCCAAAAATGAATATTTACGTAAAACAATCATTACGTTATTTCACTGGCACCCAGGCTTGCAAGCGCCCAGTTGGCGGCGCTCGGTTTTTCTAAACCGAAAATTGAAAAGTTTCGCCACGAACAACGTTATATTATACTAATTCAGCTATTAGGTATTAGTGGAATGAATTTTTAAAATTTATCTGTAAAATTAAAATGATCTCATTTTCAAATACGTACTAAGCACCTTGCCACATATGTATGGCTAATGTGGAAGATGTAGGGTACTATTTCAGGTATTTACTAAAAAGATTCAGTTATTTATCATAATACTTACAGCATACAATTTTATGATATCTGAGGATAATTTTCTTTGTTTTGAAATGTTAAAAATATTAGTGTGAGAATGTTTATTAATTCCTGAACGAGGCATTCTTTATTCAATTATTATATAATCGCTTGCATCGGTGGGTGCATAGTCTAAGGTGCTACTCTCGCAGTAGACTAAGCTGCCGATGACGGGGAGATCGGGGTTTGAATCTCAGGAAAGTGTACCGAGTATGGTTTTCCAAAATGGTTTTTCATCCTGCCTCTACGAAAATGTGGATATAGTTCCTCTAAATTTAACCTTCCTTATTCCTAAAACCCTGATCGTAATTAGTGCATAAGCGTATAACCCTAACGTGTTGCAAGACGTGGCTCTAAAATTTTTGATTTTTAAATCTCATTAAAATCATAGAAATAAATGGTACGGAGTTCCACACGGACTTTCTCACTATATTGTTTAAAAGTGGAGATATTTACTCAAAACTCATAATATATATGAAACAAAATAATATACATTAGGAAACCCAAGCATAAATTGCAATATACTTACGTAAAACCTTTTTTGAGACCCTGTTTTAAATTTTATATTTTTATTTTTAAGGAATCATGTCCTGATTTTTATGATTGGAACAATAAAAAAGATAGATATTGGATCCACAAGGCTCAACACTTCGTAATAAAATCTCGACTTCCGGTTAAAATGTTTACTTTTATTAAGTGTTGCAAATCTTTAGGTCATCGCATTTCAATTAAATTCCTCATTTATATATTCTGACCAATACAAAATGTAAATATTGACATTTGAGTCTGAAATGAAAAGGTTAGATCATTGTTTCACAAACATTTCCTCTAAGAAGTTAATTTCGAAAGACTAAATTATATTTAACTACTCTATGGCATTAGAGAATTATTGCGTTAAAACCAGTAGTATATCTGTACAAGTAAAGATCACAAAATTGTATTCATATATTTTCCAATATCTCAGTAACTATTGGTCTTATAAAAATAGATTTCCATTTAAGGTTTTTTATTTATAATAGTACTACAATTTTACAATAATAATTTATTTAGTATCTCAAATAGTTGCGGAGATACGGAAATTTCCGCTATTGTAAAGTACTCTAAAAGTCATTTTAATAGGAAAATTAAAATAGCAATTTAATTTATAATCTTAATAAACGTCTATGTACGCAATTTAATCAAAATTGTTAGAGCCGATTTGGATAAAATCGATTTTTTCTCTTTTAGTTTTTTATTAACTTATTCTTAATTTTAGGGTTAAACAGACACACAAACGGATGACATTGCAAAAACCACTTTCAGTGTTCGACGGGTCATGAGACATCAACAATTTGGGTTATACATTTTTTACGGGCACAATACTTTATCTTAAGTGTTCGAAAAGGTTATATATATATATATATATATATATATTTGCGCATAGCTTAAATGTAATTGTTTAAAAAAAATATGTTTCAAACAAAAAATTTGGATTATAAATAGCCCTACATATTTGTAATGAAAATTCATTTCATATCTCAGAGCTATGGAGATATGATAAAAAAAACTAATTTACACTTCAGACCGGAACCCTTTAAGTCACTTTGTCAAAAGATTGATAGTGGACATTTTTTTTGTAATGTTTATAAATGAAATTTAATCAAAATCCTTAGAGCCGGTTTTGAGAATCGATTTTTTTCTATTATTGTCCTGCAGTAAACTACTCTTAATTTTAGGGTTAAATATCTAATTCCAAGAACACCTCGGGGCAACTCTATGAAAACCTTAGATATAAAGTCCTAGCCCGACCGGTAGAATAGTTTAGGTTCTATTCCAAGGTACAGACAGACAGAAAATTCAAAAACCACTTTTTTGGATTCGGGTGGTCATGAAACGTCAACATTCATCAAAATCTCGATTTCAATTTTTTTTTGCGATCACAATACTTTCTTTAACCCTAAGCTAGTGAGAAAGTAAAAAGGCTGGATTAGTTCAAAATTTATCTAGTCCTTAAGTGACATATTGGTCGGTAAAGTTCTAGAACATACGAGGACCAAAACGTGTCTGTAGAAACTTCAAGCTCTAGAAAGTATCATATTTAACTGTTTTATAATCTGTATAATATTTCACTAAACACTCAAAATTTGCTTTCAGTACTTCCTCCCTCAAAAAAACATTCCCTAGTTTCATGTCAAACCAAATACGCATGACACTTCCAAGTTTCCCAATTTTATCAAGTGTGATTAAGGTTCTATTATCTCTTACACTATTATCGTTCTCTCTTTTCCTTTTGTCATGTTTTTTCCTACTCTTATATCCTTTCTTTCTTCTACGTCTACGGTTCCACGCCTTTATCCACACATATATATTCCCCCTGGTCCCTCTTCTTCACTCTCTTCCAGTAACGAGTGTTCCATTTGATGAGTCAACATTTGCATTAATTTAGAGCCTTAATCCAGTCTCTAAGTTTACTTCCGCATGTGCAAGCTTTTCAGCCATTCCCGCCTTAAAGGAGAGTTTGAAAATGAGAGGGTAACTTGTAGAAGGGGTTGAAATGGGGGAGGAAGGGGATAGATATCCTTTTGTCTGGGGTTCTTGTTCTTTAAAAAAAAGGGGGGACACTTCTACTTTGAAAGAGGAAGATTGAAACAAAAGAGTCTCTTAAGGTTTCCAAATAAAACTTAAAGGCATTTCGAAAGAGTTTGAGAAATATTTTTCTTTCAAATACTACTTTGTAATTACCTTCTTGTTTTTTAAGTACCACCTGTTACTACTTGGTTGAATTTAGAGGAAGTGTGCTCACATTTGTGTGAAGTGAGAGTGGAAAAGCATTTAGGAAAACTAACCTCAGTCCATCCGACTGAAATCGAACTCTAATTTCCTCGTAATCAGCAGTCCAATTTATTGTGAGAGTGACGCTCTAGTCCATGTGGCCACCGAAGCAAGTAACTTCTTGTTAAAGCTTAGGACAGTAAAAGCTTAACCCCGGGTAGGTGGGCAGGCGTACTAAACATTGAGATCATCTTTTTTTGGTATACTTGTGACCGGGTAGGTAAGGGTTCTAATCCCATTCTGGTAGACTGAAGGTAGGGGCTATAAATGTTTACTCACTCTTCCTCCACTTAAATTCTTGAACATTTTGTCTAGATTATAACCTCCTCATCTATAATTCATTAATTTAACTAGATTCGGATAGCCTTGACTAGTACAGTCCGACCAATATCAATAATATTTTACCAATCAACTGATATTTGAAAAATATTTATATTATCAAATTAAAAGTGATAATTGCAGCGAACTTGACTTGATGTATGATTACATGAAGTTATTTATTATCTAGAAACATTTCTAACAATCTGCTCTTCCTATAAAAAAATTGACTATGTATTTTCTTTCACTGCGTCTTACTACCCGTTCGGGTTATAAGCATATATGATAGTTACTTTAATGGGGTAGGTATGAAGAAGGAAGCATTTTACAGGTAATATACCCACATTTGCGTGGAAGCAGAAGGGGAAACAATTTACGATAAAAACCACCCTCAGTAGACCCGAATGTGAACTGAACCCCGTTCTTCCAGTCATCAGCAGGCAAGCCCAACACGAGAGTGACTCCTTAAGACAATTCGGCCACTGAAGCGTACAATAGAATATGTTTGGGAAGTATTAGGATCCTAGATTCCTAACATCTCTGCTATTGGGGATGAAAAGGGGGGGGGTGAGTTTTGGTAGGGTAAACGGGTCATGAAGGGGGGGAGAGCTGATCTCCAACTCACATCTCCTTGCATTGAACGGACCAATTATTAGTGATCACATCACTGCACCCTCCATTTCAACAATCAGATATCTCAACGGCAAGACAGTACTAAGTCTCAGAAAGAACCCTTTTGATTTCATAAAAAAAATTCCATGGGGTCAACCCACACATAATTATATGTGTATTATTTTATCTGTCTATCCAAATATTTTTTATAATATCCCCAATAATCGATCCTATATTTGACTAAACTATTCTTGTAATATTTTTAAGATAAATCTCCAGCTCCATTGATATATACAATATAGCCTGTATTTATTAAGATTAAAATTATATTAATATGTAATTTTAGTGACAGTACATATATATTTATTTATATGTAAATTTGACTAGCTATCTATTTATCAGAAATAAATTTTAATATTTCTCAACCCACGCTCAGACTCCAACGTTACCAAACATTAATTCATTTCTCTAGATTCATTTTTCTGTCTATCTATATATCATAATACCCCTAAAACCAGTCTTACCAACGACTAAACGACCCTTATAATATCCACCCTTCCCTCTTCGACTCCTTTCTCATCCATCATTTGACAAAGAGACGTAAATACGAAACGTGTAGGCATGTGTATCTGTACTCAGTACGTGTATGTGAGGGTAGTATTGAAACAGGGGGAGAGAAGGCAAGCCAGTCACACCCGTCACATCCACTATGACGTAGCATGAGGGATAGCTCCCTTGGACCTTCGCCAATTAGCGACAATGATCGCCATCAGCAGAAGCTACAAGAACTGGACTCCAGGGGGGCGGGGGGGCTTCCCCCTCTCCCAAACGTGTCCCAAACCCCCCAGTGAACTAAACAATACTCTCACCCACCACGTGATTCTACCCTTCAGGTCGTTCGTGTTATCACGAAATTAAAATTTGAGGGGTTGGAGGGAGAGAGTTGTGTAGGGATTGATCAGGGCTACAATATAGGTCGCGTAGAGTTGTATTTATTTTCCTCACCACGTATATGGTAGGATTCTAATGAAAATAATCTTTTGGTAACACATACAGTAGCCCCGTGACTTCTTTGGGGCTGACTGACAGCTCACAGCTTATTTCTGACAGTCAACATTTAGGTATATACCTACATTTTGACCTTCATAAGTGACAGCTGATAAAAAAAAAACATGTTTTTTGCAGATCATATGGTTGGCGTAGTGATACATAATTTGGTCTGGTAACATTTCAAAGCTTTAAGCTGTCAGCTGTGAGCTGTCAGTCAGCACCAAAGAAGCCTTGAGGCTACTGTACATAGTTGTATTACGGTATCATCGATTACATTTTATTTTATTATTAAGGTTATATTAACCCGCCTCGGTTGCTGCAGGGTCTAACGCGCTACTCTCACAGTAGTCTAGCCTTCCGATGACGGGGAGATCGAGTTTAGAATCTCAGTTGGGTTTAGGGGCCTACTGAGGGTGGTTTTATCCAAAATGATTGCCCACTTTACCTAAACGCAAATTCAAGTACACTTCCTTTAAATATAGCCTACCTAATCCCTAAAACTATTAGCGTAGTTTTTATATATAAGCGTGTAACCCGAACGGGTAATAGATATGATGCTAAAAATATATTTAAAAAATAAAGTTATTATATAGGTATACAGTTTTCATAAGAAAGGCCTTGTCTGACAGCTTTAAGAGCTAATCTATCTATTTTTCACATATTCTTAAGTCATGTCATGCTATCTGCAACGGTCACTTTTGATAGATATTAATAATACCTTAAATAACAATATTAGTAAAATGTGTTAATATTGGCTACGAAAATAGAAAATTCTTAAAAGGATCTTCCAATGACTATTGCAATATTATATTATTATTACTTTTTATCAAAAGTTACGATTCAAGATCTTTATTTGACGTATGGATATCTCAAAGTAATGTTTGTACAGTTTTTAAGGGTTTTACATACCTGTGATGTCACGACAGGTCAAGATAGGATTTCCTTTGTAAATTATTATTATTATTACCCGTTCGGGTTATACGCACTTACGCTAATGCGTAATGGTAGGGTGATTGTGAGATGAAATGGAGGACCTACAGTTTAACGTGGGATCCAAACTAATGTAGAGGACTGGCATTCCCCACAATCACAAGTTGTGATTGATACACTTATTGACAGAGGTGAAGGAAGGGTTTGGTAATCATATAAATCTCCCATGTTAATAAATTTACGTTTTATTCAGAAAGTTTTAAAGATACAACGTTGAAATAAAAACCATTAATTCTTAAACAATTCTAAAAATATTCCTACGTTGCTATATAATTTTTTTTTATAAATTATCTACAATTTATGCTATTTGGTTTGCTCATGAAAATTGTGTATTTTCCGGTCATTATGTATAGTAAAAAAAAGTCTATGGTAGTAAATGTCTACCTAAAATAGGAAACCAGAAAAAAGTAAGTTTTAAAAGCATGTTAATAGTTTCAAGATGCAAATTTTATAGTTACAGTGTGTAAACTTGTCAAAGGAAGAGGGGCAGTTTTACCAGTTGATAGACAAGAAGCTTAGCAGGGCAAGCTCCTCATTTTCTTACCTCTCTTTGTATTACGTCCATTGGCGTCAAGAGTGATAGCGCTTGGACCGACTGGGTGCGTAAAACTAATATGCATTCCTCTTGGAAAAAAAGTTTCAAAATCTTCAAGTCGGTGGTTTCGTTGGATAAAGTTAAATCGGTATCATACAATAGTTACCCGTTAAGGCTACAAGCATTTAAACACAACGAAGGGATGACGATGGTTGGATTTTAAAATAAATGTGTCTGAATTTTGTACAGGAGGATTGAGAAACTTACGAGGTAAGAAAACACATCCTGTATATTTTCGAATAACTCCAAACATATAACATTTAAGCTGTTCTAGATTATAAAGAAATTAATGGTAAATGCAACGCAATCACACAAATTTTGTCGTATTGTTTATTATAGCTTTTAAAAAAATATTCAAAAATGGATTTTCATTTAACTAACCTTAGAAAAAAACACATGCTATTTTTTACTAAAGTTAATAATCTTGAAATAAACATTTTAAAACCAAAATGTTCAAACATTTTTTAGCAAATTTAGCATTTTCAAAAAAAAGTTATTTGTAAATGACCCTAAAATTATTTGTATAGTAAAAATAAAAAAGTATTATTATTTATCATGAACAATATTTCCATATATTCATTTTGAGAGCAAATTATCTAGGCCAGTTCTAAAAAATTTCATATTTTCTATAAATGGTTGGCCAGGCCTCCACCGTGGTTCGGATTCCACGTTAAACTGTAGGTCCTTCATTTCATCTCACAATCACCCTACCGTTACACATTAGCGTAAGTGCGTATAACCCGAACGGGTAGTAAGACGCGGTGCTAATAATAATAATAATAATATAAATGGTTGGCAGTAAACTACACTTTAATTAATAGCTGAGAAATATTTATACCTATTTTATTATTTATCATATAAAATAGTGACCAGATACCAATTTTGAGCAAAATCATTTGAGCTATTAAAAAATAAATTTACAAAAATCAGTCATCAGTACACCATACAAAGTGATATTTTTTAGTAAAACAAATATAAATACTAAATAAAATTAAAATTTTCAGTCATTTTTAAAAATCTTCAAATTAAAAAAAGAGTCATTAGTAAAGTACTCTTAAAAGATTTTTTCTCAAAAAAAGACTATTAAACAGGTGTTTTTTCTGATGCCCAGATATACATTTTAAAACAAAATTGATAATCTTATTTTAGTTGTGTAAAATACATTAATTTTGAAGAAAATAAAAATAAATTGGATTACACACATAACTACGGATGTGTATGACACTGTTTGTAAATCAAAACTTCATTAAATCAATGTTTTATTCACAAATATTATTAAATTTTTATAAGCATTAATGTGTACTGCTGCATTTTACTACTTTGAAAAATATTCCGAGCTCTATAGATTTGGTTGGACTGGCGTGGTGTATATATATCAGTCGTGGGTATCCATGTGGTGTGGATCTGCGAATGACATATGAATGGCAATGCGTGATAGGATGATATGCACGTGGAACAGGTTAGAATTGATTGAACTAACCTAGAGAAAGGCTTCTGTTATTCCACAAAATGCTGGTTTGTGGGATATAATGCCCCCTTTTGTGATAACAAAATGAGGGTAAAGTTGAACAATCACTACACGGGTTTTCAATGGTACTGAATCAACTATGTTTGTCTTTTGATTTTGCAGTCCTTTGTTTGAATCCAAGAAGAAACGCTTCTTTTAAATATGGAAAGGTAGGAAACGTGAGAGCAAAACATATTTTTGGTCAACATAAATAAAATATTGCTTCAGTACAAACGTTGAGTTTAATTTTATTCACGTGATGATATCAATATTTGTTGAATATCTATCGGTGTTGTCCTAGAATTTAATGACAACTTATTTTCTTCATTTAAATAGTTTCTCATCTAATTCCACTGTGTTCATGACATATATTCTGCAACTGTTGATATCAACATGTGAATAAAATTAAACTATGTTTCTACTAGGGAACCATTTAATTAATTTAATTTTAAAAAAATGTAATTTGTTACATAAACTGCAATAACACTGGCCTTTTCTAGCGTTCCCTACTCTCCCAAATTTAATCATCACGTTTCACAAGATTTTCTTTTTAAGTTATATAATGTTCATTTTTTTAACCGATAGATTATATTAGAAAACGACTTATATAAACTAACTTAAATCAAGAAAGGATATAGCAAACTCTTCTCTGGTAGTTAGTTTATCACTTTGAAAGAGGGACACTAATCTTACTTTTGATAGGCTTAAATTATTCGGCAATGTCTAGAATAAAACCTGGTACCTTGTAAGTGTTTGGACAATATATTAATATTAGCACCGCGTCTTACTACCCGTTAGGGTTATACGCACTTACGCTAATGTGTAATGGTAGGGTGATTGTCAGATGAAATGGAG